>VBSM01001979.1:1905783-1928918 GCA_008086735.1 Cheirogaleus medius
AAAAAAAAAAAAAAGCTAAACATATAATACACAGAATTCAGAAATTCCACTTCTGGGTATATACCCAAAGGAATTGAAAGCAGGGACTTGAACAGATAGTTGTACACCAACATACAAATAGCAGCATTATTCACAATAGCTAAAAGGTAGGAACAACACAAGTGTCCACTGACGAATAAATGGATAAACAAATTGTGTTCTATCCATATAATGGAATATTATTCAACCATAATAAGGAATGAAGTTCTGATACACGATACAACACGGATGAATCTTGCAAGACATGCTAAGTGAAATAAGCCAGACACAAAGGACAAATATTTTATGATTCTACTTATATGAGGTTTCTAGAGTTGTCAAATTCATGGAGACAGAAAGTAGATTACATGTTAGCAAGGGCTGGGGGAAGGAGGAATAAGGAATTGTTATTTAATGGGTAGAATTTTTGTTTGGGATGATGACAAAGTTTTAGAAACAATGGTGATGGCTGTACTACATTATAAATGTAATTAATACCACTGAATTATACACTTAAATGGTTAAAATGATAAATTTTACCACAATTAAGAAAAAATCCTAAGTAATATACAAAAACCCTTTAAAATGTACACTTTAAGTGGATGAACTGCATGGTATATGAATTATATCTCAATAAAGTTGTTCAAAAAAGTTTATTCAAATACTTAAACTGGCAATTGACATGTCTGACTTTGTTAACCATAGCTACAATAGTATTTATAGATAGACTGATTGGTAGGGTCTTCCTCTATCACCCAGGGAGTGTAGTGGCGTGATCATAGCTCACTGCAGCCTCGAAAACTCTTGGGCTCAAGTGATCCTCCTCGCTTGAGCCTCGGCCTCTCAAAGTTCTGGGATTACAGGTATGAGCCACTGTGCCCAACTGGCCTTTTTACTTTTAATAAAGATAAATGTTAAGAAAATTACAAACCCAAACATTGAATGGTAGCAATCTAACGTTTACTTGTGACTCAGGATCATAAAACAGTAACACTCTTGGAAAGAATTTTCAAGACAGTAAAACCTCTTTAGTACAATGAGTATTTCAAACCCTTACTATAATTCCTCTGACCGAAGTCAGTTCAATATGTTATCAAATCAAGCCATGATTTAGTGGTTACAACTGTTCAAGTGCTTTGTACTCAAAGGAGTAAAGTGCAATGGGGAATAAAGTGGCAATCTCATTACATAAAATAATCACTGCATTAAAGGAACCTGCAATTAAAATGCCTATACTCTGAAAACCTGTAACAAACGAATGAAATGAGGCTGTTTATGAGTATTGCAACTTAAGATGAAAAAGCTGTCTGAGCAGTAATTGGTGAAGTAGACACTGCGATATTTACATTTAGTGAAATATACGCATCTTACAAGATGCCAGCAACAGAATGAAGGGCAGAGAGTGAACTTACTGGTTCAGTGAGGGTGCTGTCCTTTTCTAAAAACTGCACTACACAGTACGCCAGCTACAAAGTAAACGGAGAGTGTTAACATTTCAACATGGCAATGCTGCCGTGCTACTTCTAGAACCGCTGTTAAACACTTTTTTATGGCACGACAAGGGCCTGTGGTACAAAAGCCTGGTGTGATGGAGGAACTGCCCCCAGGTGTGCCGTCCACCCTCACAGCAGGCTCTGAGTGGGGCTCTCAGGGGGGAACCCCATGCATGAATTCTTTCCCTATTAATTGGGGATAGATCAGAAAGCTAAAAAACAAAAAAATCTAGCAAACAGTTCTTTAGACTAACACCACCACCAAGTCAACACAGTGTGATGTGGATTTTTCTTGTGATTCTTTTGGAGATTATGATGAAACGTAATCTAATAGCTGGGAAAAATCAAATTAAAATCTGGTTCTATTAAATATCTGAACTATTAACTTCTTTTATGCAATTCATATGATCATCTGGCTGGATATAAAGATATTACCAGTTAACAGCAATCACAGAAAATAAGTAAAATATTTCTCAGGAAGCCACTGTCATGAGAATCCATTAAAGAATGCACTGTCTGTAATTTATCCCATGCTGCAAACTGCCGAAGTGGGGCCTGCTGGAAAGGAGGCTCCTGCCTTCCTGAGCATGTGCTATGGCGTAACTACTTGGTGCCAGGCCTGTGACAGCTACAAGTGAATGAACGTATCGCCTGCAGCCCAAGGTGGGAGTTTTTCTGAAATAAATCTTCAATGTGTTGCAATCCGTGTAGCTTTAGTTGTCTACACATAAGGGTGAAGGAAAACCAAACCTAAGTCAATCAAGTTCATTAACCAGTTAGCGAGCACTTACTGACCAATGTTTCAGTATATCTGTAGGTATATTCTGTCAGTTTTAAGAATCCACAGCTTTTTCTTTTTTTAAACTTTTTCATAGGCCATTTCATTGGCCATGGACCTACAGGCTTTTTTTCTTTAAGGTACTGGATTTTAGATTACATTATGGAAAACCTTCCTCTACTCCTTTCAGAGAGTTACTTATTCCCTTCTCTGTGCTTAAAACTAATTTTAAAATTCTGTATTCTAGATATTTCTCTGAATTTCTTAAAACAAATCTTTCCTTACCCCTTTATTCTTTGAAATATTGCCAGAACCTTGTTACTGAAGTCACTAATATGATATAAAAAAGAAAACACTCTTGGTTAAAAGCTGGATTCACTTTCTTGAGTTCAATCCTGCTCAAATGACGGTAACTGTGCCCACCAGCACCTCCCTTACCCCCCTTACCTGGGGATGGTAGACACTCAAAGATTTCACTTTGTGCAAAGGTAGTAACACCTTCAATAAGAAAATCTTGTGCTCTTCTTTTAGTGGTAAGGCAAATCCATTAATTATACTGGAAAAAGAAAATTTATTTGGCTTGAATATTTATAAATTCTACATTTCAAGCAAATACCTTGCTGTTTTTCTTTCAGTTTTTGTTTTCAGCATGAAAACCCAGCAGGCAAAATATATGTAGCCAGGAGCCTATAGTCCTAGCTACTCAGGAGGCTAAGGAGGAAGGATCACTTGGGCCCAGGAGTTTGAGGCTACAGTGAGCTAAGACTGCACCACTGCACTCCAGCCTGGACAACATAGAGAGACTCTGTCTCTTAAAAAAAAAAAAAAAAAAAAAAAAAAAAAAAATATATATATATATATATATATTATATGTGTGTGTATATATATATGTATATATATGTATGTGTGTGTGTTTCAGAAAAAAGAAGTTATTAGCAAAAATTTAAATAAAATTAAATGCCTTCAAGGAAGCACAATCATTTTTATCTTTATAACTACAAGATAATTTTAAAATTCCAGGCTTATAGGGCATTGCCCAGAACAGTAGGAAGCCGGCTCAGCAGCAAGGGCAAAATCTTTTGCTCAAACAGGAACAAGAAGACTGGATAGCTCAGGTGGGACCCCCAGCTCCAGGTGCCCCCACACCCAGCACCTTCCATCATCCATCTTTAGGAAGTCATGCATCCCTGGAGTAATTCAGGCTCATTACTCTAGTGTTAGCAACAGAGTCCAAGTGTGTGCAGAACAGGTGTGTTGGTTAAAAATCCATCAGAAAGCTGTTCTCTTCTGCAAGGCAAGGGGGTCCTACTAGAGCCTCCAAACTGAAGTTTTTGTCTCAGACATCAACTAGTTTATTTACTTAGCTCTATAATTAGGCAAACACAAATAGATGCTACAGAGAGCCATGAAAGCAGACAGATTTCTAATGTGGTCTTCCACTGTTCCCTCAGCACAAGGCACTGGGTGCTGCAGGAGGCGCGGTCTGGAGTGGCCCTTCTAGGATGGTCTGCCCATTCACACGGGGAAACCCTCAAGGCACAATCCCTCTTCTAAAAGAATAAAAATCAGCCTCGCAGTGGTGGCTGCACAGTGGCCCTTACCCACGCGATGTGGCAGGCTGTGCCGAACACCTTACATAGCTTAACCCCTCCTTGCAAGAGTCTGGGAGGGAAAATCAATTATTTTTCTCATTTTATAGAATTAACTTGCCCAAGGTCATACAACTGGTAAGGGGCAGCCTCTTAACCACTCCCTACACTACGCTACACTGAGAGAGAAACCCCAGCTGAGTCTGTTGAAACTAAAGCAAAATTTTCAACAACGACTAATGTTTTTTTCAAATTGCATCTTAAACAGCAAGGACAGTTTTTCTCAGAACTACTGGGCAGGACCATATCCGCAGATAATAATAGCATTTCATGAGAAAAGACTCCTTTGTTCAAATGCTGTAGGGAATCACTAGGTTTAACAAGAGCCCTGAGTTTCCTCACTGCAGGTTTCCGCAGAACCCTGAGCGGCTGAGGTACACTAGAGCCCGGGAGAGGCAGAGGCGAAAAACATTTTTCCAGGCTTATTCGCCATGGAGCCCTGAAGTACTCTGTTTGGGAAACAATGGGTTAGGAGGTCTAATGTAAAATCAATGCGTTATCAATTAAAAAATATAATAGCAAGCAAAAACTTGACTCAGATTAAGATGATGAAAGTTTTGAAATGTTAATTATCTTATAAGATACATATAAACTTCATAAAATCAAGGTCATTTTATTTTATTTTTTTTAAGACAGAGTCTCACTCTGTTGCCTGGGCTAGAGTGCCGTGGCATCAGCCTAGCTCACAGCAACCTCAAACTCCTGGGCTCAAAAGATCCTTCTGCCTCAGCCTCCCAAGTGGCTGGGACTACAGGCACGCGCCACCATGCCCGGCTCATTTTTTCTATATATATTTTTAGTTGTCCAATTAATTTCTTTCTATTTTTAGCAGAGATGGGTCTCACTCTTGCTCAGGCTGGTCTCGAACTCCTGAGCTCAAATAATCCGCCCACCTCGGCCTCCCAGAGTGCTAGGATTACAGGCGTGAGCCACTGTGCCCGGCCCACAAGGCCATTTTAAAAATTAGCATTTACTCAATTCCCCAAATGTACTATCTATTCTTCTTACAAAGTGTCTAATGTAAACTTTCTTATGTAACTATTTTTAACATTGCTCTTCAGGAAATAATTTAAATTATGTTTCCATAGTAATGATACTGAGGTATACGAAGATCTACGAATGGAAACAAAAATGGGAGAATCTGTCATTTGGTGTGTTCTAATTCACGAGCTCACCAACCCCTCCATAAGCGAAGTCTCATTTACGTGACTTTTGAGAACGGCTTCAGTTGCCTCACTTTGGGGCGTGGGGCAGTTGAACCGAATGAACTGGATCATTCTGGCATAAGTTCCATCCACAGTCATTTGGTGCCACTAACACACTTACCTTCCCAATATTTCCAGTAATTCTGCTATGCCATTGTGATGCTCTGTTTCATAAATAAACCTAGAAAAAACAATTTGTCAATCAGAATTAGACACTGAAATAACAGCTGGAAAGACTAAACTCCCCTGAATAAGAAAACAATGCTTGTAGGAGACAGTCACATAGCCGGGCAACAACGAGCATGTCTATTTGTGAAAACCTTCATGGGGCCCAGGCAGCTGCTCACTGTTACCAGGTGAACCAAAGACACTCCTCAAAACCTGCAGATATAAATGCCTTCAGAACAGAGAGCTTGGTCTTACTGATTTCTTCTCAATATTTTATTTTGAAAAATTTCAAGCATCCAGTAAAGTTGAAAGAATTTTACAGCAAACACCCATATTTGAACCACCCAGATTCAGCCATTACCAATGTGCTCTATTAGCTTGGTCACGTGTACATCTGTCTATTCACCCCTCTACCCATCCATTAACTCATCTTATTTTTTCACTACATTTCAACATAAGTGTATGTCTTATTCCATTTTAAAGCCTACAATATTTGCACAGTCCCTGCAAAGGGTAGAGTGATTTCCTGAATATCTCCCTGGACCATCCTGCCTACTGACACCCCTACGCTTCCTCTCCGCTGCCTCTGGTGTGATCTTTCTGGAACGCCAGTCGGCCCTGGTTCCCTTCCCCAGAGCAGCCTCTGCCCAGAGTGCCCGCTTCTAGGGGAGCTCCTGGACCATGCACCCCACCCCTCGTGTTGGCCTATCTCCCTCCAGATGGGATCACTTCTCATTACTGTGTTCCCAGGGCTAGGACCAAGCCAGGTATCTGTTTGATTCTTAAACACGTCTGCTGAATAAACTGGGGACAGAGAGAAGGAACAGGACATGTCCTCTCCCCAGGGTTCCTGTAGAAACAAGCCACTCCTGCCCGTGGCCTTGATTGTCTTGCATTGGTCTGAACCAATACACGCAGAGAAATCTGAAAAAGGTTCCTGCCTGTCAGATGAAAACTATTTGCTTAAAGACAGCTCTAAGCCAGAAATAAATCTGTAAAGTTTAAAAAACTTCCATTGTAGGCCAGGTGTGGTGGCTCATGCTTGTAATCCCAGCACTTTGGGAGGCTAAGGCAGGAGGACTGCTTGAGGCCAAGACTTTGAGACCAGTCTGAGCAAGAGTGAGACCTCATCTCTATTAAAAAAAAAAAAAAATTAGCTGGGTGTGGTGACGTGCGCCTGTAGTCTCAGCTACTTGGGAAGCTGAGGCAGGTGTTGGAGGTTGCCAAGAGCTGTGATGATGCCACTGCACTCCAGGCTGGGTAACAGAGTGAGACTCTGTCTCTAAAATAATTTTTTTTTCATTGTGATTTGAAACAAATAGAATAGTGGCCTTAAGGTAAAGAACAAGCCAAATTTCCACAGATGTGAAATATTTCTCAAAAATGGCCTTGACATGTCTATATTCCCAAATGACCAAAATTTACTCAGTTGTGGGTGTTTTAATTGGGCCCTGTAGGAGGATTTTGACGGATTTTAAAAAATGGTTGTGTGGAGCAGGGAAGAACCTGTTTGGCTGGAACGAAGGTCTGTGACACGGAGCAGCGGGGCGGGAAGGTGGGCGTGATGCTGGACGGGCTGGAAGGCCAGCTCAGACAGGCCGAGCGCCAGCCCCAGCACCAGGAGCAGAACTGCCAGGCAGTGAAGTGCAGTAGCAAAAAATGAATTTGGCTTCGGCCTGAAAGTGAGCAGGGAAGTTACCATGATAGAATGTGGCAACCTGGGTGACAAGAATGTCGGTGGTGCAAATACACGGAACGCAAAGTGTTCTTGTCCCATGTCCTCCTGATTGCACTTGCCCTGAGACCTTGGAAGCTGTAACTAAGTCTAAGTCCTCTGTGGTACGTCTACATTGAGAAGCACTTTAAATTTGTGAAACTCACCCTGAAGGCTACCTTCGTATACAGTGCAGCCCCCCAACTTCAGTCTCCTGGTCCCCCTCACACGTACCCTGGAGAGCTGTGCAGCCAGCAGGCCACTGAGGCTCCCAAGGATGTGGGTGGTCAGTTCTGGGCCTCTCAGGACACAGATGCCTGAATCCCTTCGCATTGTTTCTTGTCTATCTCCACCAGCTTTGACATTCACATGAGGATGGCTTTTAGCTAAAAGCCATTTCATTTTCCTCAATCAGCATGACTACATTCTTACTGATAAATTCTTACTTTCTAATTATTTTAACCTGATTTAAAGTAGGTATAAGAAAGAATAAGGACAGTTCTTCTCCTTACTTTTCCAGAGGAAGATAAAACAGGAAGGTGCAAAATGGGAGAGAAGCCATAAAGATCTGTTCAGAACGAGGTGGAGTGTTTTTCACTCTTTCAGCAAAAAAGGAATTAGACACTCTAAAAACTGAGCTGGAACCTGCTTGTTGTAGAAGTCTCTCAAATGGATGTCATCAATTCCTTTCCTTCCTGCATAATGTGTTCTGTGCCCTCCCTCTGAATCCAGGCTGTCCTCATGATCTGCTTTGACCAACATAAAGGGTGAAGTCACTTTGTCCTGTTCTGGGCCAAACCCTGAAGAGGACTGGCATCTCCTGCCTCTTCCTTCTGAGAAGCAGCGGAGGCCCCCGTGCTGAGAGGGAGCCCGAGCAGGCCACACCAGACCACATAAGGGAAGAAATCACCGTGGACATTCCAGCCGTCGCAGATATCATGTACAGCAGAAGAACTGTCCAGCTGAGCCCAGCAGAGGTGACAGAACGTGAGGCATGGTAGACCGTGGCTGACTGAAGCCACTGTGCTGTGGGTGGCTGGGTACCCAGCAAGAGAAAAGGAGCTGCTGCCCATCTGGCCCACCTCTTCTTCCGTCCCACTGCTGGCCAACGTGGCATCAGGGGGTATCTAAAGCACTGTTTAGCTCACGTAAAACAAAGCTGACTAGGATGAGAAACTACAGAAAGAAACAGGAACTTTATATTAACATTTTCAGTAAGTTGAACCAAATACATGCAAAGTATTTTTTCTTACACGATATAGCTGTACTGCATAGAACTTTGATGAGCTGAACACATCTCTCAATATCTTTCTCCTTATTTTATCCTCACATGAAATGAGAAGGGAGCAGTATTGACAATGAGGCCCGAAACCAATTATGGAATCTAGGTAACATGCTTGCTCTTGGTTACATGTATCAAGATAATTATAGAAGAGATTACTAAAACATACACACACAAATAGCACCCTCTAGCATCAAGCCTTTAGTGAGAACTGAACTAAATTATGTGTAATAACTTTTGAATAATAATCTATTAAAGTATTCCTGTTTTTAGATTAAAGTTCTTTAGGATACAAAACATTTTCTATTTCTTTAATACAGGTGTTCAATAGATTCCTGATTCTGCTATTTGAACAAAACCTATTAATACTAAGAAAACAAAAACATTTTAGGTAGAGCTTTAATTCTGGGCCCCAAAGACTGGAATTTAAATTGTACCTGTTTTGTGTTGTTTCAATAATGTATATTTATTTTGATAGGTAAACATATCAGCCAAGTAATGATCTTGTTAAAAAGGAAGCATGAGGCCGGGCGTGGTGGCTCACGCCTGTAATCCTAGCACTCTGGGAGGCCGAGGCGGGCGGATTGCTCAAGCTCAGGAGTTTGAAACCAGCCTGAGCAAGAGTGAGACCCCATCTCTACTAAAAATAGAAAGAAATTAATTGGCCAACTAAAAATATATATAGAAAAAATTAGCCGGGCATGGTGGCGCATGCCTGTAGTCCCAGCTACTAGGGAGGCTGAGGCAGGAGGATTGCTTGAGCCCAAAAGTTTGAGGTTGCTGTGAGCTAGGCTGATGCCACAGCACTCACTCTAGCCTGGGCAACAGAGTGAGACTTTGTCTCAAAAAAAAAAAAAAAGGAAGCATGATACCAAGAAACATAAAATAGAAGCCTAGCACTCAGGATGATGACGTCACTCTCTGATTATAGTTGCTGAGCCAGGGCCATGGGCTCCATCATACACATGGGACATGGGGAACCTGGAAGGAGTTCAAAGGAAAGCCACGCACAGAATGAGAGGCTCCCATCGAAGGGCCCTATCAGGTGTGAGCATCAGAGCGGGAGCCAGACCCTGCCGGCTGTAGAGAGGCAGGCGAGGGAGCAAGCACAGGGCTGCACAGCGGCTGGGGCACAAGGCTGGAGCTCAGCTGCTGTCCGCCTGTCTGTCTCGGCTAGCCCTCTTATTTTCCCTTACTCGGTCACCATGACTAACAAAGGACCCAGGCCTGGGGTTGTCACAGTGGACACCTGGCCCTTCTCCAGCAATGGCTTGTGCTTCATCCTCACTGAGGCCTGCAGCTAGGCTGCAGGAAACCTGCCCATGTTCTTACTTCACAGAGGGACACCTTCACGCTGCTTCTGTCACTGCTAGTATCTGTCACCACCTCGCACCATCCTCAGGTGCCTCGGAGAGGCAAGCCAATCTGAGAAGCCAAAGTGTGTAGAATAAACTGCTCGTTTAGTAAGCTTTCCAGGGACAGAGAACGAAAACACGAACTGTTTCCTCTATCAACATTTACTCGATGACACCATGAGCTGGGGCATGTGACAAATCAGCCCACATGGTGGCTGCCCTTGTGGGAGACCAGATGCATGTGCCTAGTCAGGTGGGCTCCCTGGTGGAGAGACGTTTCTAGAAGCCTGGGAGGCTGAGAGAAGGGCTGGTGGAAAAGGGCACCCAGGCAGAGGGAATACCGGCTGCACAGCCCTGGTCTGGCAGGGGCCTGTGGCCAAGCAGAGGTAGACTAGGAAGAGGGTGGCCTTGGGGCTGCTACAGGCCTCTGTGATCACTATGGTCCCAAGGCCGGTGGTCTTGATGTCAGAAGCTGTCCTCCCTGACTTGCTGCTTCTAGCAGGGCTCTCTTCCCCTGGCGCACAGCGGGAGTCTCGGAACTTCTAATCTAGGCTCACAGATCTGGTGTTTCCTAAAAACTAATTACATCACTCCTCACCCCTTCCTCCTCTCCCTAAGATTCTGTGGGGAAGAATGTAGCAGTGCACAGGTGGGGGGAAAAGGTTGGCTTGGATGGAATCAATTCATCTGTATTTCTAGGTGACTGGACACCTCAGCAGAAGCTGAAACAGGAGGCGTGTGTGGTGAGGCACCAGGGGTGCTGGGGAGCAGGCAGAGGGCAGGGCAGGACGGGAGGGGGTCAAGTCCAGCCGCACACAGGGTCCACCTACACACGAAAACAGGCTGCCTGAGAGCCAGCTCCCTGGGCCTCTGGAAATGCCAGGGCAGGAGGGGGATCAAGTGTGGGAATGAACATCACTGTGCACAAAGAGAATGTCAGCCACATACAGACTTACCTATAAAATATATTATTTATCTGTTTTCTGATGTATGCTCTCAAGCCTAAGAACTTCCCATAGATTCTGTGAAGGGTGGTTTTAAGAAAATCTCTCTCCCGAGGATCTTCACTGTCAAACAGCTCTAAAAGCTTCAAGGAGAAAAAGACACTTAGTGACGTGATGTTATTGCTCTGTAGGTTAGGGCTTTGTAGTTTCAGCTGATTTGTACCTTACCTGCAATACAAACTTCTGATCAATATATTTCTTCGCTATATTAGGCTGGAAATCTGGAGACTCTAAAAATCTTAAGAAAAATTCATAAACAAGCTAGGAGGAAAAAAACAACAATGAGTCAAATAACATGGTATTTTATTAAATGGATATTAAAATACACCATGAGTTGAATCTTTATTTGCCTGTGAATATTAGCCTTTAAAAAAAGTCACACATCTACAGAATCAGTGCTAAATTACATGGCTTAATTTAATTATAACTGGTGATGGTAATTATTTTATTTAGTAACAACCAAAGACCCTTAAATGACATTTAAACAAAATGATTTTCATGGCCGATGTCACCAACACTTAAACTACACTGCCCAGAGACCAGGGCCACAGCTGTCACCAGCCAGGCCACGGCCATACTCCAGGGTGGGATTTGTAGCCTATGAGCGTCTTGTAGTGCTGGGGCAGAGCCAAGGGGACAGGAGCTCTGGGACCATGAGCGGAGACGGTGCTTCCCACTCTGAGTGTGCTGGGTCAGGCAGCGTGGCCTGCTGCCAGGAGTCCCATGTGGAGCCCTGATGCTGTGAGGGGGGACCATGTGGCTACTGAGCCATCTGCCTTCTCGTGGGCTCCCGGTTTAGTCCCACCCCCTTCAGACCTCATTTCCCCATTGTGCGTGGCCCAGCCCTCTCATCAGCACGTTTGGTGCTCTGCTCACCCTGGCCTCAGACCTCCTCATCAAACACCTTCCACCTTACGAATGTGCTAGAGAAAGGCAGTCCTCAGCACAGGAATCTGGGGCGCCTGGTGAGCACACATTAAATCGTAGTACTGAAAACTGGGAAAATGTCAGCCTGAGTCCTCTAGGCCTGAATTCAACAGCTATCAACAAAGCGGTCGTTTCCATTGAACACATACTGACAATTCTACAGTGTTGTCGTTTGTGTAGTGTTCAAACACATATACAAGTTAACTTTTCTCTGTTCTACTGAAATATTTTCCTCGTATTTACAGGTTTGCAAGGACTATGGCACTGAAGATGAGAGGTCTATCTGCCACCAGCTGAAGCGAGTCCTCTAGCCAGTGCAGCTGCTCCATGGAACCCCAGGAACACCCCCACTTGTAGCTCGTGCCCTCTGACCCTGTGCTGCTCTCCCAGAGCCCAGTACCTGTAGATGAGGCCAGGCTGCTTCTAACGTTGGTTCGTCCTCCTCTGGGTCAAATTCTGCTCCCGTAGGATTGGAGGAAGGTGGTAATGTTCGAAACATGTTAACTGCAAACTAAAATCCACATGTTCTATAATTACAACCAGGACATTTGAAATATTTGCAGAGTAAATTTTAAAAAGTCTTAAGTAATTCTAAGGATAGCTGCTTCCCATTCTCAAAACACAGAAGCAGTGTGTGTCCTCTAAGAGAGCCTGCGTCAAAACTTTAGCGGGAGATAGAGCACCTTGGACAGGTGACCACCAAAGTTGTTTTGACTCTTAACTGTCAAATTTTAAAAGATAACCAACACTGTCAAGTGCTGATGCCATGGCAATCACTTCTGAGGTCTTATATCCACTGTGTGTGAAAGCAAGGATAATGTTCCAAGTGATAGTAAGAAAAGGGTGAGATGGTGAAGGCAACAGCAGAGACCACGCAACTGAAAACGGTGAGAAAGCAGCACGTGCCTCATGGCACCGAGATGACCCATGTGAGAATGGGCCCGACATCCTCTGCAATCAGCAATGATGAGAAAAGCCAGAGTCAAGATGGGGCAACTTCTGCGTGGGTAGCGAGGATCATTTCCAGGGAAGGACTGCTCAGCACGGAGAGAACAATTGGAAGATGGCCTGGCTGTGCCTCCAGGCACTGTGGCTACGTTTCTCCCTGTCTGTTTGGATTTGCACAATATATACTCATATATCAATGACATAAACTTAAAAGTTTACTTTTTCCATATCATCAATTTATAACCTGTTTTTCTTTAGTACCAGGTCTAAATCTGATCAGTTACCTTATGAAATCTTTGAACCCATCATATGCCAGTTATAAAACTGGGCTCTGGTGAACAGCTCTGACAGATGACTACAAAAGCCCCTGTCCCACCACTCTAAAAGCAAAAGATCAAAACATCTGACATGAAAGATTAAATCCGACACCACCGCAACAATGAGAAGGTATCTACAGAGAGTCCAGGGAAACCGTGGCCATTCAGATACCCAGTCTTGTAAAGACCAAGCTAATACTCAGTGTTACTCCTTTTGTTCCTTTCTTTACTGTTATTAATACTGAACTCTAACTCTCAACATCACTTTCATGAAGCCATCAGCTATAAAAGCTCTGAGCACCAGACGTTTACTCTTTGCACCGGCTGAGAAAGGGCCTGACGCACAGAGCAACTGCAATGGATACGGATGGACAGGAGAGGAAGGATGAAAAGGGGCTGAAAATCCAGAAACAATTAATGAAACAAAAGTTCTCAGTAAAAATATGAGTAATATTCCTAAGACATAAGGAGAAAGAAAAAAATTTGGAATCTAAAACCCTGAGTGTCAACCTGGCTCTCACTGGTGTATAATCTCCGGAATTTTTGCTCTCTGGGGCTCAGTCCTTTCTTCTGGTGTATGTCCAGGGCCCTGTAAGAGGCCTCTCAACCAACAGGTAGTTCACAGGTAGATGGCTCTTCCTCAGTTGCTGGTTTCAGAACAGACAGGGGACCAGGGCAGTGAGGAGACTGTTCTTGGCAGCCTAATCCCAAAGCCCACAGATGAGAACAGAATATGCTAAGGGCCCGACCACTAAGGAAAGGCCACCATGGCTTTGAGTGGGCCACTGTTTCCTCCCGGAGCTTGCAGAGAGGCAACAGAACTGGCCTGTCATCGCCAGCCACCACCCTGTGCTCTCCATACCTTCTGGGGATGAAAGCATGGGGGGAGGAAAGTCTGAATTATCTTCAGCTTTTATGGGGAATGTAACATTCATGAACTGGGGTTTTCTATTTTCTCCCCCAAAGTCAAATGATTGGGGCTGGGGGCAGTTTCCAATCACCCAGAGGCTAGGGTCACCTTCAAGAAAGATGGTTTTGGTGGGTTAGAGCCACAGGCTCCATTTGGTGCCGACGGGAGCAGAGTGCAGCGTAGGGAGGCGGAGCCTGGGCATGGACTCTGGGTGGCAGAGGTGTCTGTGAGCACAGACATGCCTGGTAGGAGACTTCCAGAGAAGCCTGTGACATCAGGGCCCTCAGGAACTGTGGTGCAGCATACCTGGAAGGAAGTCACAGGTGACTGCCGCTGAGGTTCCTGGGGCTGCATGTCAGGGACACAGAGGCCAGAGCGGGAGCCGTGGGGCCACCCAGGAAACTGCCAAAGGAGGGGCCAGCTCATCCAGAGAGGAGGCTGGAGGTTTGGGAGAAGGGGAGATGGCTGCCACTGGGAAAGGATCTTCAGTGAAGCTGAACACTGTGCAAAAGTCACAGACATACCATGGAAGAAGAGGCTGCCACACTGTAGAGGTCACAGGTAGCACCACAATAGACACACAGGCAGCGCCCCTCCCTCTGCTCTGGCTGCTGCTGCTGCTTCTTTTTTTTTGAGAAAGAGTCTTACTCTGTCGCCCAGGCTAGAGTGTTATAGTCTCAGCCTAGCTCATAGCAACCTCAAACTCCTGGGCTCAAGTGATCTTTCTGCCCCAGCCTCTCAAGTAGTTGGGACTACGGGCGCATGCCACAACGTCCAGCTAATTTTTTCTACTTTTAGTTGAGACGGGGTCTCACTCTTGCTCAGGCTGGTCTCGAACTCCTGAGCTCAAGCGATCCTCCTTCCTCGGCCTCCCAGAGTGCTAGGATTACAGGTGTGAGCCACTGTGCTGGGCCTTGCTCTGGGTTCTGCTCAAAGCCCGAGAGGAGGGCGGGCAAGAGGTGCTCGGAGCCATCCCTGCTTCTCCTCCTTTCTCACTTCAAGTCCCTCACTGGCCAGGTGCCTTCAGGGAGAGGTGCAGATGCCACTCGGAGAGAGCCTGAGGTTAAAGCTTTAAACTAGATTGGGCTTCTATAACCACAGATGATTAAAAAGTTAAGCAGTTTTGTCCAAGATGTATTTAGCGGGTGCAAGGTATGACTTCACAGATCATGGTTAAAGGCAATAGCTGAAACAAATACAATGTGCCCTCAGCGTGATGGCTAGTCTTATGTGCCAACTTAGTGAAGCCACAGCATCCAGCTTTCAGTCCAACTCTGATATGAGTGCTCCGCAAAGGTATCTGGTAGATGTGGTTAACATCGATTATGAGTTCACTTTAAGTAAAGATTACCCTCGCTAATGTGGGCGGGCTTCATTCAATCCGCTGAAAGGCCTGCGGATTCCCCGAGGAAGGGGAGTTTCCGCCCCTGTACTACGGCACCAGCAACAACTGAGTCTCCCACCTGCTGCCTGTCCTATGGAGTGCAGACTCGCTCGGTTGGACCCACAACTGCATAAGGCAATGCCTTGGAATCCCAAATCCCTCTTCTGCTGTTTCTCTGGTAGAACCCGGACTGATACACCCAGCTAGTTGAGATTTCTTAATGAACTGGTTCTTTCTGCCAGTAGTGAAGTTAGGGATCACGGTTTCAGGCTGCAGCCCCACTGCACAGGGCGAGCAGCCTCGCCCCATTAGCTATGACCATCCCGAACACCTGCACAGTCATTGAATCCTACGTGCCAAGGCAGGAGCCTGAAAGGTGATTTACGCCACCTTGCTCTAAATGAAAAAGTCCACTTTTCGGGATCTGTTAGGGACTAGCTGTGCCTCCCCCTAAGTTCACATGTTGAAGTCCTAACACCCAGTGTGGCTTTGTTTGGAGATGTGGCCTCATAGGAAGTAATTAAGGTTAAATGCAGTCAGAAGGGTGGAGCCCTGTTCCCACAGGACTAGCGTCCTTAGAGAGACACCAGAGTGGAAGCTTTCTCTCTCTCTGTGCACTGCTTAGGGGAAAGGCCACATGAGGACAAAGCTACCATCTGCAAGCCAGGAAGAAGAGCCCTTGTCAGGAACCAAACCTGCCTGAACCTTAGACTTTCCAGCCCCCAGCACTGAGAGAAAATAAATTTCTGTGGTTAGGCCTCCCAGTCCGTGGTATTTTGTTACGGCCAGCCTGAGGAGACTAAGATGATATCCTTGACCGATGACTGGCTTAGATCCAGGAAGTTTCTTTATCGGCCAACTTTAACCAATTATACGTTATTTCTTACATGTAAGAAAAAAATCTTGCACTTATAACTTCACCGACATTTATTTTTTTTTTGAGACAAAGTCTCACTCTGTTGCCCGGGCTAGAGTGCTGTGGCATCAGCCTAGCTCACAGCAACCTCAAACTCCTGGGCTCAAGTGATCCTCCTGCCTCAGCCTCCCAAGTAGCTGGGACTACAGGCATGCACCACCTTGCCCGGCTAATTTTTTTTTCTATGTATTTTCAGATGTCTAGCTAATTTCTTTCTATTTTTAATAGAGACGGGGTCTCGCTCTTGCTCAGGCTGGTCTCAAACTCCTGAGCTCAAACGATCCACCTGCCTCGACCTTCCAGAGTGCTAGGATTACAAGCTTGAGCCACAGCACCCAGCCACTTCACTGACATTTCTTACCACATTACATTATAATAATTTAGTGCTCATCTCTCGAAGAGGTTAAATATACTAAAAACTAGTATTTAGGAAAAAAGAGGATGAGAAGGCAAACAATCTGACATCTCAAATTAGTGTTCGTTTCTAACCTGGCCAACATTTCTTAGCACAAAAGCTTCAGGGGCCAAATTAGGGGCAGGAGCCACAGGTACAGAACTGCACAGTGCTGATGTCAGTGCGCAAATGTCAGCTCCGTGCTACCTGGATGTGTGGGGTCCAGTGTGAGGAAGCCACAAAAGATGATCTCTGTCCACAACATGTCATGAACACCAAAAGGAGTCTGAGGTCTAAAAGTCTTAGGTCTCGTTTGGATCACACACATTCATCAAAATCATAATAATCTCTTAGCTGGAACATACCAGTCTCGAGCACACACACTGAGGCGCAGACATGGAGAAAAGAACCATGTTACACGGAGAGGTGGCATGGCATAGTGGGAGCAGAGTCACACTACATCCTTCTCCTCCTCTTCTTTTTTAGTAGCTGGGACCACAGGTGTGCCACTGTGCCTGGTTCCCCTACGTCTTCTTCTTACCTAGAGCAGGACCTTATACTGAAAAGACTACCTGAGTCTCGATTTTCTCATCTGTTGACAAAAGTAAATCCTTTTTTAGCACTGGGCTGTTGTGAGGATCACATAAAATGCACATAAACACACTTGCATAAACAATAACTGTCACCCAGCATCTCCCACGTTTGTGACGGTTTCTCTGACCTCCTCAGGATGATGATGGCATGCACAAAAGCGTGCACATATGTGTGCATGTGATTCACGCAGCCCCATCTGTGCCATGGGCTCACTCTGTGTAACATTAGGAAACACCTGCTTTTACAGCTTTCTTGACATTTCCACTTTCAGTACTTGAATCGGCCCTGCAGATGTTCTCCAAATTGCTAAATTTACTGAATTAGATGCAAACCAAATGGCCTGAGAAGCAATTTTATGGAAAATTCTTACAATTCAGCAAGATCATGCAGCCTTTCTATACCTGTATTATTCACTACTAATGGGTAAGGTAATAAAATATTTATGCTGTGACATAACTGCAGCACAGCGTAACATATGAAGGGTTTGAAGATATGAAGGGATACGCTCCAAAAAAGAATACTGATAATCTATTAATAATTTTGAAGGCAACAGGAAAGAAAGGTTTGATTATTCACAGTTCTCTGTTCAAAACCAGAGGGGCTATTCTATTGTTACTTATTATCTCAGTTTTATTCATGTGAATAGGATTTATAACAGGTGGATCCACCAAATGCCAAATTATGTTACTTGCAGAACACTCTTCCTCCTATGATAGAGATACTAGGTTCTAACATTTCTGGAAAGGGTGAGGCAAGTCCCTTCACATTATTTTATTTTAAATACAAAATTATCATTTGTTTGCAAATGATATATCTGGAAAACAAACAAAGGCAATAGACCATCACAGCTAGGCCACCAGATGAAAAAAACAAAAATAAAAAACTAACAGCAATGACATCTCCATCAACAATAAGCAACCAAAAATTGTAACAGATAGGAAGACAGCACATACACAGGCACAAAAACCATCAAGTGCCTAGGAATTAAATAACAGCCTAGTTATAAGGCCTTAATGGAGAAAGCATAAAAATTCTAACCAAGGGCACCGAACACTGAACTAGTGGAGGAAATGTGCGTTCTCCAGTGCGGGATGACATCGTGTTACAAAGATGTAACTTCACAGAGCAATGTATACATTAAACGTAATCTTAAACATAAACCTAACTGAAGTTTTGATGAACTCAAAGAACTTAATTTAACATTAAGGTGGAATAGTAAAAATCCTGGTAGCAATCTCAGAAGGAAAAACTGTCCCCTTCCTCATTTGTAAAGCGAGTTCAAGTAGCTTTCATGTTACCAGAACTCGGCTGTCATCCTGGGGAAGTTAAACCTGCATTTAGCATACCGCTGAATCCCAGCCCCAACCACAGTGCCCGGCACCTAGTAGGTCCTCGAATACTTGCTGAGATCTTCTGGGAAAAGCACATATCAGTCACTTTATTAACTGTAACACCATATTATTATCTGAAAACTGTGAAAATTGTCTGATTAAACCTTTAGGTCTTAGCTGCAATGTAATTACAGTCCTAATTGGGTCCCGAATTTTAAGCTCTTCTATGATGTTTTACCTTTTCTTTGGAGTATTTATCTCAAATATAACTAGGTGGCTGAGAAGTTCTCGGTTTAATGTCTTCCTCCACACCCCAGGGCCCAGCACGCTGCCTGGCACAGAATGGGCACCAGCAAGTGTGTGTGGTGAGAGCAGAGCCTTCTTTTCCACAAACCTGCACTGCCACTTTCTCCACGGCAAAGGCTGCTTTCAAAGAATGCAATTTTACCTCCAAACAGATGCCAGAATGTGAGATTTAAGAAAAGAACTACATTTAAAATTCTTATTTTGAATAACTTGCTATTTTTACAATCTATTCAAGTATGTTCTTAAATAACACTTAAAGATATCATGAAATAAAAACCTATGAATCTTTGTAGAATACTTAACAAAGGAAATTTAGTCTCAACTTTTCAAACAATGTATGTTTTAATTTTTATGACTATTTCACAACTAACTGTACAATACCACTTTATTTCAGATAAACATAAAAATATAGTAGTCATTTATAATGTGTATGAGTTTATTTTTTAATATTTGTTTTTTGAGTTTAAGAAAATTTATACATGATAAGCAATAATTTGTTATACTTATAATTCAATTCAATTAGTGTTATTTAAAGATAACATTGCATTTGGCAGTTTCTCTTAAGTTATTTTCTCTGGGCCAAAGTTTATTTTATATGGATTCTGAAAAATGTATTCCCCATATTTTATTATGAAAATTTCAATGCACAAAAGTCAAAAGAATATTATAGTGAATAACTAGGGAGGCAGTATAGCACAGAACACAAAAAGACTAGCTATCACCTAGATTTTACCATTAACGTTCTAATATACTTGCTTTATCATATATTCTTTTTTTTTTTTTTTTGAGACAGAGTCTCACTCTGTTGCCTGGGCTAGAGTGCCATGGCATCAGCCTAGCTCACAGCAACCTCAAACTCCTGGGCTCAAGCAATCCTTCTGCCTCAGCCTCCCGAGTAGCTGGGACTACAGGCATGCACCACCATGCCCAGTTAATTTTTTCTATATATTTTTAGTTGGCCAATTAATTTCTATTTTTAGTAGAGACGGGGTCTTGCTCAGGCTGGTTTCAAACTCCTGATCTTGAGCAATCCTCCTGCCTGGGCCTCCCAGAGTGCTAGGATTACAGGCGTGAGCTACCGCGCCCGGCCGCTTTATCACATATTCTGATTTTAATTTTTTTGCAGTAAAGTATGAAAAAATTTAGGAATGCTGTAGAATAGTAAAATGATATACTCTGCATCTCACATGATATAAATAAACTGAGAAGGGAAGTTTCGGAGTGAAAGCACTTATTGCTTCCCAGTCATGTATGTACAGACAACCATTTTCATGCCATGTCCCCCAACCACCAACTGATGTAGAAAATTACAGCATTATAACTTATGCAAATTATCTGTCATCACTACATTTTTTATAATCATTGCTGGATCACGTGTGTGGATGGAGTGAAATGTTTATTTAGTATCTATCATAAATGAAGCAGAGGCTTATGCTTCTAAACAAGATGGATACCAGAAATAGGGTTTACCCTACTGCCTGAAACAACTGAAAACCTGGAAAAAAATTTATGAAATTATGGTCTTCCAGACACTGGATTCCTGGCAATGAAGGATGAGAGATGGGAACAAATGAGGTGAACCCTACAAGCCCCAGCTTGCTGCCTTGATAGATTTCCAGGCTGCAGTTCGGGGAGAAAGAACTCAAGTGGAACCCAGCAGTCAAAGGTGGTTAGTATTTCCAAGGCAGAGTCCCACAGCGGGGACTCTGGAGTCACACAGGGAGAACTCCAGAGATTTGTAGAAGTCCCTCCCAACTATTCAGCAGAGTACGGATCAGCATATTTGTGAGAGAAAGCCATCAGAGGTTGGGAAAAGAACTACCTGAAAGGATTAGCAGTAGTTGCTCAGAGCTGGGAACAGTGACTTGTTCTACTAAACAGACTGGAAAATTCATAATTCATGGGGCAGTGGATTCATAATCAGAAAAATCTTATCTCAGTAATGGGGAATAATTAGCCCTGGAATTAATATGACTTTAGTCCTGCCTAAAATATTTTAAAAGACAAGAATTAAAAGGATCAGACTGTTTCCAAGTAACTTAATTGCAGCCCCAAGAATTCTCAAGAATATTAGTAGAAATATGTAACGCAACAAGGCAAAATTTGCAATATCAGACATCCAATTAAAAATTACCAGACATGCAAAGAAGCAGGAAAATATGATTTATAATAAGAAAAAATCAATCATTTGAACTGACCTGGAACCAAGATACATGTTAGAACTAGCAAACAAGGATGTTAAAACTGTATTCTATATGTGTCCAAAAAGTTAAGTAGAGACATGGAAGATATTAAAAAAAGACACAAAGCAAACCACTAGAGATGACAACAACAATATCTGACCCAAAGGTCTCCACTTGCTTAAGTAAACCTGATTACTTACTTAAAAAAGAAAAACCAATGTGTGAAATGAAAAATTTACTGGATGGGAATTAACAACTGTGGAGACACAGCAGAAAATATTAGTGAACTTGAAGATAGCAAAGGAAACTATCCAAATGAAACAGAGGGGGAACAAAAAAGAATGAAAAGAATGAGAGCTCCAGTGAGCTGTGGGATAACTCTAAGAAGCCTAACACAGTCACTGGGGTCTCTAAAGGACAGGAGATGGGGGAGGAGATAAAAAACAATATTTTAAAAGATAATGGCTAACCAGTTTTTCCAATTTGATAAAAACTCTAAACAAACTCTAAACACAAGGAAAACGAAGGAAACTGTGCCACGGCACATAATCAATGGCTTAAAAAGAGAAATGAAATAGAAAATCTTGAAAGCACTCAAAGGGGGAAAAAGGTACATTATGCCCAAAGGAACAAAGAAAAGAATGGCAGCAGATTTCTCATCAGAAACAATGCAAGCAAGACAAGAGACAAGCAAATTAATTAATTAACTCATGTATAGCTAGGGTCTTGTTCTGTGTCCAGGCTGGAGTGCAGTGGCGTGATCACAGTTCACCATACCACCCTCGAACTCCTGGGCTCAAGTGACCCTCCTGCCTCAGTGCACGCCATCACACTCAGCTAATTTTTTATTTTTGTAGAGACAAGGTCTTGCCATGTTGCCTAGGTTGGTCTCAAACTCCTGGCCTCAAGCAATCCTCTCACCTTGGCCTGCCAAAAGTGCTGGCAAGGTGTGAGCCACTGTGCCTGAATTTAAAAATTTTTAAAGGATAAAAAACTGTTGATGTAGATTCTACACTCAGCAAGCTTATCTTTCAAAACTGAAGGCAAAAGAAAAAGTTTTCAGACATACAAAAGCTGAAATAATTATCAGCAGGCCTGCACTACAAGAAATATTAAAGACAGTCCTGTAATCATAAAATGTTCAATTGATCCAAAAGAAAGCAGAAAAAAAGGAAGGGTAAACAAAGAACAGATGGGACAAATAGACAAAAAATACAGCAAGGTAACAGATTTAAACTCAACTATATCAATAATCACATTGAAAGTAAAAGGTTTGAAAACCCTAATCAAAAGACAGACAGTCTGCATAAAAGAGCAAGATCTACCTATAAGCTGCCTAAAATAAGCCCACTTTAAGTATAAAGGTACACATTGGTTAAAAGTAAAAGGAAGGAAAAAGACATACCGTGCTAACATTAATAGAGGTGGAGTGGCTATATTAATATCAAAGTAGATTTCAGAGCAAATAATGTTACCAAGAATAAAGAGAGTCAATATAGTCAACTTAACAAGAAGATACTAAATATTTATGCACTGAATAATATGAAGCAAAACCTGATAGAACTGTAAGAAAAAAGACAATAAACAATTACAAATAGAAAATAAACAGCCCTATTTGTAATGTCATCAAAAAATAAAATACTAATTTTTGAGTCTTAAAAATATGTACAGCAACTGGGCATGGTGGCTCACACCTATAATCCCAGCACTTTGGGAAGCTGAGGCAGGAGGCCTGCTTGAAGCCAGGAATTTGAGACCAGCCTGGGCAACACAGTGATACTCCATTTCTATAAAAAATTTTAAAAATTAGAAGAGTGTGGTGGCATGCAGCTGTAGTTCCAGCTACTGGAGAGGCTGAAGTGGGAGGATTGCTTGAGCCCAGGAGTTTTGAGTTTTCAGTGAGCTATGATGACCTATACACTCCAGCCTGGGCAATAGAGGGAGACCCTGTTTCAACAAAAACAAAACAAAACAAATATCTATAGCATCTGTTTGCTGACAACTATGAAAAAGGAAGATCAAAATAAGGAGACAGTTCATGGTTTATATTATTAGAATGTCAATGCACTCCAAATCTACATATTTAATGCAACTGCATCAAAACCCCTTAAAAATATTTTGTACATAATGACAAGCTGAATTTAAAATTTACATGGGAGGGTAAAATAACTCGAATAGCCAAAACAATTTTGAAAAAGAACAAGGTTTGGCTGGGCATGGTGGCTCACGCCTGTAATCCTAGCACTCTGGGAGGCCGAG
>VBSM01001979.1:1939021-1981392 GCA_008086735.1 Cheirogaleus medius
AAAAAAAAAAAAAAAAAAAAAAAAAAAAGAAAGAGTTCAATGAAAATCAGGATTTAAAATGTTATATTAAACAATGACTCCCCAATAAGTGAGGTGTACTACTTTCAAAGACAGATAAAATATCAACAATTCAAAAAAAACTCAACAGAAAACTGGAGTTCAGTGTCAAACAGTAAGAGTTTTGGAAACAGCATTGCATGAAATGTTTCCAGCTGGTACTGACTAGGGTCACAATGAAATACACCTGGGAATAGGCTGTAAAGTATGAGACTTCAGAGGGCTGAGATTTTGGGGCTGAATAAAACAAACTGCAGGATGACGGACTGTCTCAGCCAATTAGCATGGACTGTTCTGACATCAGCTTGGTCCCATCAATATTTTAACTCCACCCCATCATTAGAATTTTTCTGAACACATAGGGACAAAATGTTTACTTCTAAACTGTATAAGGGTACTATTATATTAATGTTTAATATGTTACAAAAAGAAGCTTAAAGAGGATAAAATAAATACAAGTTTTAACATTTTTACCAGGTAGGGTAGTTGTGAGGATTAAATGAGTTAATAAATGTAAAGCACTTAGGACTGGTCCCCAGATGACAACTGAGTTCTCTTACTATTATCCATCACTATAATCCAGGTGATTACAAAGGAAACTTTCATTCTTCAGGGTACAAGCACAGATTTTGGAACAGAAGGATGTTTATCCCGGGTAGTGTTGTGTTAGGCTCAGGTGTCTCAGCTTGTCCTAAGAATATCAGAGACCTGTTTGTAAATTAGTGTTGGAACACGTTAGTTAAACTGTAATCACTAAAGGATGGGTCTGGTGGTACACGCCTGTAATCCCAGCACGATGGGAAGCCAAGGTGGGAGGATCACTGGAGCCTAGGAGTTTGAGGTTGCAGTGAGCTAGGACTGCACCACTGCACTGCAGCCTGGTCAAAAGATCAAGACCCTGTCACAGAAACAAAACAAAACAAACAAACAACTGTAATGACTTACCATATGGACTACTTCTGGGTAAATAGGCTCTGTGATCACATTCCGATTATGGGTGATGTATTCTACCATTTCACTTAAAGCAGCTCGTTTTACTTCCTTCCACTTTAGGTCACTTAGTGGATCGGAAACAAAGTCAAAGAGGACACAACACTGACGTAACTTCTGGATAAAAAGCTTCTCTTGATCAGCAGGAGGAACATCTGAAAAGCAGGAAGCAAAGTATATTGATTACAAAAATGCTTAATCCAAAGTTACCATGAAACACTTTTAAGCTTTATTCTATTTTTATTTTGAATTAATAGAGATTAAAGAAAAAAGAGATGGGGTTGGGTGAATAGAGGTTAAACATTACTTGAAGAAAATGAAAAGAAAAAAATAGCTAGCTGTTGCTTGGATCATATGTTTAGTATAATGAAGTTTCTATATTTTTTAACTCTTTCCAACCACACTGCAAGTACTGTTCAAAATAAATTCCCTCTAACAAGTTCTGAGCACCAATAATCACATACCCGGCACTGTGTCGGGCAATGGAACAAGAGGCAGACAATGAGGCCCCAGGCTGGGGTTAGGGATATGGGCACATTTGCACCATGTGATAACTGTAGAAGGTAGGTACAGGCCAAGGTAAAAAAGACCAGAGGGAAGGATCCTTCCTTTTGGCTCTAGACTTACAACAGGGAAAGGGCAGAGGGGTCATCCACTCTGGTCAGCTGACAAGCACTGAGCAACTGGCATTAGTCTGAAGATCGTGAAAACTGTTCCTTGCAAACATTCAAAAAGAGTCACCATGTTAGTGTTCCACCAAGCACATTTCCTTCCTTTCTCGTTTATAGTCAACGCATATCGCACATGATGACTAATGATGTTAATGATGATAGTAATTCAGAAACAGCAATAATAACAATAACTATTACTTAGTGAGTGCTTACCTGGGCCAGATATCATCCTAAAAACTTTATAAATATCAAGATCCCCCCCCCCATCTAGTCTTTACAATAACAACAGAAATAAAGAAACAGGTTTAGATAATCATAGCAGGGCTGGCAAGTGACGAGACTGAACTCAAAGCTCTGTATGACTGTCCAGTATTCTGGGAAGTTTGGAAAACCTTTATCTGCCTGTATGAACTTGACAGCTTTCTCGGCTGAAGATGAGATCAGTGGTGATATTAATGAATGGGATTTATTGATAATACTGAAATGTGCTGAAGATTTGCAAAATGTCTTAGGAGATTTGCAAAACTCAGTGAACCAGTATTTTCCAAATGATTGACAAATGGTGTTACAATACCATTCAAGTGCAAAAGAGCCATTCAAAGTGCAAGGTGGACCACTGGATTTTCATGGAATAAAATGTACAGAAAGCTCTCACTGATAGGGTTTCAGAGTCCACATTGCACATTCCTTTAAGAAATTACCCACTTGTTAAGTTTTGGTGAAATAGCAAAGCAAATGTCCACAACTGTCTGAAAAGACTGTTAAAATACTCCTCCCTTTCCCAACCATGTCTTCCTGCACTTCAACTATAGCAACATATGGCAACAGACCAAAGGCAGAGAAGACAAGAGAGTCCAGTGATCGATCGCCTATTAAGCCTGGGACATTACACAGATCTGTAAAAACATAAAACAATGCCACTCTTTTTGCAAAATTTGTTTTGTTTTGGAAAATATGGCTATTTTCATAAAAAATCTGTTACTTCTATTAATATGTAACAGGTTATTATATTCTAATGAATTTAATAAACACACGTTTAAAAATTTTCTGTCGTTTAAGTTCGAATATGGTCAATATAGATAGTTGCACTCACATAAACAGAAGCTTTCTGGGGTCCTATGTAATTTTTAGGAGTGTTTGGGGTCCCGAGAACTGCTGCCCACACCAGCCTCACTCCAGCGAGTCTGTAAACAGTTAGCTATCTGCTTAGTGTTTCTTACTCCCCCAACTAGATGCTTTTGGAGAAAAGCTACCACGTTATCATATCTTTTAGTTCTCTGTATCCCCTAAGGCCCAACATCAAGCCTTGCAAGTAGCAGGCACACAGACAGACATTGCTATCTGAATTGACCCATTTCGTGGGACACTATGGTTTCCCGATTTCCTACACTGCATGCAGAGATAAGCAGCACACAAGCAGGGTGAGTTTACTCATGGGAGTGAGTTTACTGCTTATAGGATACTTACAAGACCATGAGAGCAAAAATTTGATTCCTAAACACTCTGAGTACTCAGTGACTGTTCAATCATTTGAGAGAAGCAACCCTCATTACAATGTTCGGGACTCTTAACCTTCAAATACCCAGCCTTTTCCAATGAAAAGGTTAATTTTCTGAATTACCTCCTTGCTTGCCTTCAATTCTAATCAATTCTACACCTTTGTTCATACTCTAATTTGCCAGGATTACCTTAAATGAGGCTCTTATTTGCAGTCATAGCCTGTATATTTGGAACTGTCTGGCATTCTCACACTCTTGACATTACAGAGAACTAAGAGCCACCCTGACACCCCTAATTCAGGACCTATTCACAGCTTGGCTTCTAAGAAGTGGCATGTTAAGTCCTTTAAGAACATGTCCTCACTGAATTCTCCTAACGGCAGTATCAAGCTAGTACTGTTATACTCATCTGGAGGTGAGGACACAAACACTGAGAGTTAAAACAGCTTGTCTGAGGCCGACGTGCTGTTTAGTGGCAGAGTACAGAAATGAGAGTAAAATATACCTTGTTTAGGGCACTGAAAGTCAAAGGGATACTGGGATCATTCAGGATGGAGTCAAATAAGTCTCATATACCTGAAAATGTCCCGAAGGCATCATTCACTTTTTAAAAACAGGAAAATGACTGATATTCAGAATAAAGACTAAGTTGTCATCAAAACACAAAAACAAATCTATTACAATTCAGAAGGAAGAGCAGAGTAAAACACTGTTTTTCAGAAAATTTCTATACAAAATGATTCTAAAAGGCAAGCAAATTTCAACTATCTGGAAATTACATCAATTCTTCCAGGGTTCCAAACAGTTAAGGTGTTACTACTATTTTTATTTATAGTCTATAAATAGGTTTGTGATTATAATCTCATGAGCTCTTTTTTAAGAATCTCATCTGGGGCTAGGTGCAGTGGCTCATGCCTATAATCCCAGCACTTTGGGAGGCTGAGGCAGGAGGATTGCTTGAGCCTAGGAGTTCAAGACTAGCCTGGACAACACAGTGAGACCCTGTCTCTATAAAAATAATTTTTTTAAAAATTAGTCAGGTGTGGTGGTATGTGTCTGTAGTCCCAGCTATTTGGGAGGGTGAGGTGGGAGGATCGATTTAACCCTGGATTTTGAGGTTACAGTGAGCTATAACGGTGCCACTGCACTTTGGCCTGGGTGACCCTGCCTCTTAAAAAAAAAAAATCTCATTTGGCTATTTTCACAATTTTACTGTTTTTTTTTTTTAACTGTAACAATCAAATTGAATATAAAAGTAAAAAAACCTTGCATCTTTAGGTCCTATCAAATATTTCCATATTTTTAAAATACAATTTAGCCTCTCTTCCTGGTTGACATATTAAAAAATATCTTATTTTCTGCTGTGTTAATAAGACTGTACCATTGGAGAATAAAAACAGGTAGAGGTGGTGGAAGAATATGCTTTATACCTTTATGTATTCTGATTTTTAATGGTATAAATATTATCACAAACATTTTATATTTGTATAATTTCAGCTCCCTCACTATTTTCATTAATTTGTGAGTCAACTTTTAGATAGCTCCCAATTATTTCAAGATAAATTCTTTTTTTTTTTTTTTTTTGAGATAGAGTCTCCCTCTGTTGCCAAGGCTAGAGTGCAGTGGCATCATCATAGCTTATTGCAACCTCCAATTCCTGGGCTCGAGTGATCCTCCTGCCTCAGCCTCCTGAGTAGCTGGGACTACTGGCATGTGCCACCATGCCCGGCTAATTTTTCTGTTTTCACTCTTGCTCAGGCTGAACTCCTGGCCTCAAGCAGGAGGCTTCCCAATGTGTTAGGATTACAGGCATGAGCCACTGCACTTGGCCTCAAGATAAATTCTTAATACCAGGAGCAAAATGTATTAACATATTCATGCAAAACCTGTAGGGAGAGAGGAGTGGAGGACAGGGCATCTGTAACAGAAAGAAGGTGGAGATAAGAATGTATTATTCTTTTAAAAACTTATGTACTAAAGGGAAGCCTGTTATTAATCAGTGATAAGATACTTAACAAAGGTTACCTTTAAAGTAGGATGGGAGCACCCCATTTCTAGCTTTATACACGTCCCTGGTCCTGAGAGTGGGGGAGGGTGGCATTTTTACATTGCATGGCACCAGAGTTACAAAGGAAGTGGACTTGTTCCACTGATCACGATCTTTAGAGTTGTGGGTGAACCCCCTGGGGTTACTCAAGATGAACCACTAGGATGTAGGAAGAAAACAGCAGAGTGTCTACTTATATTTTTCTTCTTAAGATACAAATTTATACACAGTGGAGGTATGTGCTTGAGACTGTTTTATTGCTGTGCAGGTGTGAACAAGAGTTTGGAGACCACTTCTAGGCAGTGAGGAGCCACTGCAGGCTTTATAAATTAGCCCCAAATGACTAATAATATCACAGCCAATTTCACAGATGTTGCTAGCAACGTGTGCCTCAATTACAGAAGGGACTGAGAGTTGTGACATACACATTTGGCCAGCAAACCATAGAACATGATGTGATAAGGCTAAATCACCAATTTGTCACTGTGTGCTGAGAGGCATCATGTGAACTCTGTAGGTAGGAAGATGATTTTAAAAAAAGGCCAGCCCACTTCCACATGGCAAAGCTCGATGGTTAAAAGAAACCTCCAAGATACAAAAAAGGACCAACTTTCAGCATGGCAGCTGCAGAAAGACAGCAGAACCAGGACTTTTTGGTACACGGATGATGGCTTCTTCCAAACAAATGTTACTCCAACGGAACAATGAGATAGAGCCGAAAAACTAACAGCTCAGAGAGCGATAACTCAAAAGATGCCTCCAAAGTTGTAAGCACACGAGGGTGGGAACCACTTCCTGGTCACTGACAGACCATTCACTAAGCAAAAAGCGGCCCAACTTGCAAACACAGAGGCCACCCCATGACACAGGCCAAGCACACTGCTCCCAGGGTCCCATGAGGGTCCGTGCAGGTTGTGAGGCCACAGACAAGTGAGATCTTGTGCAAAACAGAAACAAACGAGCAAACTCTCCAAAGGTAAGAGTCAGTCCTTAGCTATGGAGCCGTCTTGTCTTTCGAATATTTTTATTCTTAGTACAAAATGAGTGGGAACAAAGTTGAATTCAAGTACTAGCAATCTGGAGCAAATTTAGGATCCTTCATTAATATGTACTAAATTCTGCTTGGCTCTATGTCCCATAAGAGGAAACTTAGCAGATGACAATTTCTCCCACTAAGAAAACAAAAGCTCGGCAGTATCATTTTGTTTTTTAAAGAGAAAATTCACATGCCATTTTTAGATGTGACCATCTCCCCCATTGCTTCCCCTGTTTCCTACGTCGTAGATGCGTGTCTGTGCAGGTCGGCTCCCCTTTCTGTCAGCCACCGTGCAGCCTGAGTTCCTAGAGACCTGTAAGCCTTACTACCTAATTAAGATCCCTTCACTGTTTCCCTTTCATGTTTTGTCTATTCATGGCTCTCTATGTATCCCATACAGACTGGGGGAGAACTAAAGTCTCTGTGATATTGAGTCTTCCAATCCGCACTCATGGAACAGTTCTCCAATTACTCAAGTTCTCCTTGTATGTCTCTCAATAAAGGCTTCTAATTTTCTTCTTAATATGTGCTAAACATTTTTAGATTTATTCTTAGGTATCTGCTATGTTTTCACGCTACTGTAAATGGTATCTTGAAGAAGATTTAATTTTCTAACTGCTGTTACAATACAGAAAAAAAGATTTTTGGGTATGATTTTATATTTAACTCCTATGAATCCTGATAATGTATCTGTAAATCCCTTTGGTCTTTCTTTCATCTGCAAGTCCTGACACCATTCTTCTCTCTCTGGCCTGACTGCGCCGGCTGGGACTTCCAGAGCAGGGCTGACCGGAGCAGTGAGGGCAGCCCCTGCACCTCTTCCCATCTCAGGCGGAGCTGTTACAGGCTCCTACAGAGCGTGACGCTTGCTCTGGGAGTCTGTGGATAACATCTACCCAAGTAAGAAACGGCCCATAGATTCCATGCTCTCCTAATCCATATCCCAAAAGACACTTTTGTGGAACTGGGTAAGTGGATTCTAAAACATCTGTGGAATGCAAAGGACCAACACTACCCAAGACACCCTTGGAGAGGAGTGGGGTAGGAGGACTTGCTGTTCCAGAAATTAAGACTTCCTGTAACGCTTCATTAATGAAAGCAGCCAAGCTCTGTGTCACCACGGAGAAGAGAGCCCAGAGACAGGCTTGTGCATATATGGACACTGGATTTGTGACAGAACTGGACTGCAGAACAGTGAAGAAAGGCCACCCTTTCAACATGTGGTGCCGGGTACACACTGTATTGTTTATAAAAAAATGAACAAGAATACACAATAAACAGTAGAGTCCTGGTGGGTTTTAGACTTAAATCTGAAAGGCAAAACTCTAATACCTTTAAAAAATAATACGGAATAAAGTCTTATGTAGGGAAAGAAATAGAGAAGGATTTTTTTTTGAGACAGAGTCTCACTCTGTTGCCTGGGCTAGAGTGCCGTGGCATCAGCCTAGCTCACAGCAACCTCAAACTCCTGGGCTCAGGCGATCCTCCCGCCTCAGCCTCCCAAGTAGCTGGGACTACAGGCATGTGCCACCATGCCTGGCTAACTTTTTCTATTTTTTTAGTTGTATGGCTAATTTCTTTCTATTTTTTTAGTAGAGACGGGGTCTCGCTCTTGCTCAGGCTGGTCTCAAATTCCTGAGCTCAAACAATCCACCCGTCTCGGCCTCCCAGAGTGCTAGGATTACAGGTGTGAGCCACCATGCCTGGCCAGAGAAGGACTTTTTTAGACATAAAAAACAGTAATCATTAAAGACTGATCAATTAATCTATATTAAAATCAAACATTTTTCTTCATCAAGACACCACCAAGAATGAAAAGGCAAGTCAGAAATAAAACTATTTGAATAAATATAATCAACAGATTCACATTGAGAATAAACATTTCCAATAAATCAAAAAATGAAAAATTTAGAGTACCAATAGAAAGATAGGCAAAAGTCTTAACCAGGTTCTATACAAAATATATCCAAATTGCTAATCCCACATGAAAGGACTGTCACTCCCATTAATAACCAGAGAAATGCAAATTAAACCCACAACAAGATACCACTAGGCACCTAAGAGCCTGGCCAACCTTAAACTGCCGCGAGAAGCTGTGCTGTGGCTGGACCGCACTAGCCCCTTACGGGCCGAGGGCTGTGCATTATCAAGTGGCTCTGAAGACACATGTGCCAGACCTGCACTCCTGGGCACACAGGCTCATGAAACTCATATACATGTGCACCGCAACAGAGGTAAAAGAATGTCTGAAGCAGCACTGTCCTAACAGTCTACACTGCAAACAACCCAAGTGTCCATCAGTGGTAGATTAGATAAATACACTGCAGCACGTATAATATTCCACAACTAGGGAGATGAAATATAGCTACACAATATGGATAAGACTTAAAAAATACTGTTGCATGAAAGGGATTTATTCAGTATGATTGCATTCATATATAGTACAGAAATAGGCATCTCTAAAATTAGAAAGGACCTCCAGGGGGCTTTTTGGGGTGCCTGGCCTGGGTGGTGGTTACATGGATATTTGCTTTATAATCATTCACTACACTTTACATTTGATCTATATGCTTCTGTGGGTGAGTTATAATTAAAATAAAAAAGGCTAGATACATATATATGGCAAAAAAAGAAAAAAGAAAAATTAAAAGCACATAGTGGCTGGGTACAGTGGCACACACCTGTAATCCTAAGCACTCTGGGAGGCCGAGGCAGGAGGAGTGCTTGAGCTCAGGAGTTTGAGAACAGCATGAGCAAGGCAAGACTCCATCTCTACTAAAAATAGAAAAATTAGCTGGGAGTCGTGGTGTATGTCTGTAGTCCCAGTTACTCGGAAGGCTGAAGCAGAAGGATGTCTTGAGCCCAGGAGTTTGGAGTTGCTGTGAGCTAGGCTGACTCCACTGCACTCTAGCAAGGGCGAAAGAGTGAGACTTGGTCTCAAAAAAAAAAAAACCATGAGTCTCCCTCCTCCACACCCACCCCCTCCACCTCTTCTCCCCACTGGTGACCACTGCTGCTAGCTGGGGAGCTCCCCCAGGGCCACTCCAAGCGTGCAATCTGGGTGTGCACACGTTGGTTGTTTCCAGTCCAGCTTTAGACTGGGGTCGACACTGATAACCTCCAAACCAACCGAGGTCTACCTGGGACCAGAAAACACACGCACATACACAAAATTCCACATGTTTTCTAACATTCTTCTATGTAGTGTTTCATGTTGAAGAATTTAAGCTCTGAATATCTTTTATTGAAAATTTTCCCAATCAAGATGTAAGTGATCTCTAATTTTTTTCCTGTTTATAGAAAAATTCTCTCTCATTCTCTTTCTCTTAAAGATGAGCAATTACGATGCCAAATGTATAAACTAAAAACTGCAGTATGACTTGTTTAACAGATCTTAAGCATCTGTGGGAGTGACTGGGACATAAGAACTAACGTCTCAGAGTGGGCCCCAACCTTGAGGACACAGCCTGTGTCACTAGGAAATCATGGTCAAACGTATCCAACACCTATGTGCCAGGCACTGGACTAGGCACTGACAATAGAGATACATTAAAACACAACACTTGATCTAAGAGAAAAATGACTAAAATATGGGAGAAGTGAGACGTGCTATAACAGAGACACCATGGGGACGCAGAGAAGGAGGTGCCTGATTCTGTCGGGAGAAGGTGGCCCAGGGAACAGGAGCTGCAAGTTAAGGAGAGGCTGATGCCCGAGGTGGAGGTACTGAAGGGCCCCTTCCGTGGGGAAGAGTCTCTAGAGGTGCTCACTTCTCAAATCAGAGGGCCCTGATGTTAACAGGACAGATGAACCAGGGTGCATTCTCCTGGAAAATCAATTTTCCTTAAAAAGACAGCACCTTGAATGAGGATAATACTTGATTACATTTTACATACCCAAATTAATCACACTGGATACTTAATTATAAATTTTCATAGAGGAGGACTTTGTCTTGTTCACCGTTTTATCCTCAGCATCTAAAACTGGCTAACAAATAGTGGGACCTCAGATATTTGCTGAATGAACACATCAATCGGAGGGAAATAAATTCAGGCAATTTAACTGAGGAGTACCATAAATTCAAACATATTTATATCAAAATCATGCCACATGTATCAGAGTAGAACATAATCCACATAAAATCCAGGTCCTCAGGGAAACCCTCTTCTCTTAATAAGCGTTTCTCCTCTCTGGAATCGCTGTAGTCAGAGTTACCCTGACTGAAAAATCTGGAAGTACTGAAGATAGATTTGAATCATAGAGGATTTTTAAGCAGATGAGCGATACATCTTGATCTGGGAATAAGAAAGATCTGTTCAGGGCTGGGCGTAGTGGCTCACGCCTGTAATCCTAGCACTCTGGGAGGTTGAGGTGAGAGGATCATTTGAGCTCAGGAGTTCAAGACCAGCCTGAGCAAGAGTAAGATCCCGTCTCTACTAAAAATAGAAATTAGCCAAACAACTAAAAAAATAGAAAAAATTAGCCGGGCATGGTGGTGCATGCCACTAATGTAGTCCCAGCTACTTGGGAGGCTGAGGCAGGAGGATCACTTGAGCCCAGGAGTTTGAGGTTGCTGTGAGCTAGGCTCACACCATGGCACTCTAGCCGGGGCAACAGAATGAAACTTTGTCTCAAAATAAATAAATAAATAAAAGAAAGATCTGTTCAGAAGACGCACAGATGAACTGAAATTAAGATGCTAGAAGCAGGCTGGGCGTGGTGACTCACGCCTATAATCCTAGCACTCTGGGAGGCCGAGGCCGGAGGATCGCTCAAGGTCAGGAGTTCGAAACCAGCCTGAGCAAGAGCGAGACCCCGTCTCTACTAAAAATAGAAAGAAATTAATTGGTCAACTAAAAATATATAGAAAAAATTAGCCGGGCATGGTGGCGCATGCCTGTAGTCCCAGCTACTCAGGAGGCTGAGGCAGGAGGATCGCTGGAGCCCAGGAGTTGGAGGTTGCTGTGAGCTAAGCTGATGCCACGGCACTCTAGCCCAGGCAAGAGAAGTGAGACTCTGTCTCAGAAAAAAAAATAAAATAAATAAAAATAAATAAACAAGATGCCAGAAGCAGGAAGATCTACTTCAAAAGAGAAGGGCCTGAGCTGCAGCCTATGTGGCCAGTCCTCAGTCCTCTCCTGAGGCAATCGCCTACCCAACCTCTGCTTCCTTGGGCGCTAGCCTGGCAGGTGGCCACCTCGAGTAACAATTATCTTACTCTATGAACCCAAACTTCTACAACTTGAAAGCATGAAAGACATAACAATGAAATATTCACTTTTATATATGTGAAGTGACAAGACTAACTTCTATCCTGACCCTTAGCACCTACATAATTTCAACATTGAATTAATCCTCTTAAATTGTTCTTAACTTGATGACTTCTGAAATTTACAACAAATCTTCCTTAATTTCAAAGTGCAAGTATCCTATTTCACCCATTCTAATACATACATTTTCCATATTAATGTCCTTAAAATCCAATTACATCTTTCACTTTTTCTTTCTTGGTAATTCTTAAAAAATAGCTTGACCTACCATCAATAGTGTCTTAGATTTGATGAGATATGTTCATTCAACTTCACTATACATATTGTGTCTCTGCTCAAGTTTCTAAATGGATATTATTTCTTTCAAATGTAGCTAATCTCCCCCACCTCCCTTCATGTTCTGTCTGTACTACTCATATAAAGTTGAAGCAACCACTTGGTCATACGAAGCAGACAAGACTTTGAAAGTTAATGTCCCTATCCTAAGTGTTCATTGCCTTAAGCATGGTGTCTACCTGCTGTTTTGTTTGGTGGTATTCTATGAGAAATCACCAGTGAGCAGTCTTTCCTGTCACTAGGATACTGAAACCGTCCTTCTTCCATTCCCTATGGGTGGAATTTGGGCAAAATGAAAGTACTGCCGGCTAAGCTAATTTGGATATAAATCTGGTAAAGTGAGGCTGCCTTGTGGTGTCTACATTTATATTCTCGTTTTACACACATTTGGAGAGACAACCTGTAGCTTATGATCCACTATGAATGTTCCCTTTACAGATTCCAAATCTGTGGTTTCCTCAGCTTTGCTACACGTATTTACCAAGTTTATATCCTCCTTTCTGTAGAAAAAGATCTGCTAACCACAGGGCACAGTCGGGGGTTCCCCCCAAATCTGAGCTGCTACTACCTTAAAACATGTGGGGTCCTCTCTTTGGGCTTTTCTGATTGGTTAGCCTGCCTTTGCTTGCATATGAAGAAAGTGGTAATATTCACTTTCCTCACAACTTTCTACCACTGACCCCCAATCATCACCCCTTTCTCATGAAATTACAGTGTATTTAATAAGGCAGCTGTTTTCATTTCAAAATGTAGTGGCGGAAGCCAAGTTCTAGTTCATTCATGTTTTTTGCCTATGAGAACTGGCAGCCTCTGCCAGGGAAGCGGTGGGGAAGGGCAGGGTGGGGTAGAGGACCGCCCGGATGGAGCCAGGTCAGACTGAGATGAGAGAGATAACCAGGAGAGACTGGTTTCCTCAGAAAAGCTATTAAGGTACGTGGATTTTTCAGCAAAGGAAGTCACATGGAAGAAACTTGACTTCTAGTTTAGACTCTGCCAAATCAGAACATGGTAAAGCATGAAATTGTCTTAAGCCTCAGTTTCCTTAAGCTGTAAAATCTCTTGTGGACACACATGTATATTCAGAAACGTGTGCCTACTCCTGGTACAGGCAATACATAAAAGAAATTCAATAGATACTAGCTAAATTAGAAGATTTGGCTCTTACATAGGGGAAGATTAAGACAGGTCAAACAACTCACTGGAATGAAGATATCAATCCAACACAGCAGTATTTGTTGATACAGGCCACATTCCCTACTTACGAGCCTAGTTCTAGATAGCCTCCTGGGGAACAGAGGTGGACTTTCAGAGCACAAATCAGTAAATATTCGACACCTTTGGTGGAGCCCATATCACTTCATCTTCCATTTACACTAGCATTTTTCGTGAAATATTAAATATTACTGCACCTAGTGGCCAACAGCTCCAGCAACTTAGCAGCTCATTTACCTAAAGAACAAGAGCAGGTACCACCTAAGGAAAAGTAACAGCTGGTATTACATTTGACAAAAAGAGACTGCCAAAGAAGAGTCTAGAACTTTCAATATCTTTACCAGTGGACAAAACAGCATAGAGTTGTGAAAAAGACACACCTTTTATTTTTCAGTTTTGTTTTATGTTTTCTACCTCCTTTCTCTGTGTCTCAAATGTTATTAAGTATGGAACGTCTGATTTCCTTAAGTGCTAAGTTTGACAGTTGTATCTCTGACATTTCACTTTGACACTGCTTGTTTTATGTTTACTGTGAAGGTAAATCCTTGGTCTTTCAAACACACATTTTGGCTTGTGATTATCTTTCAAAAATTTTTTAGAGCAATTTTTGTGAAACCATGGATAAGTAAAAAATTTGTGTTATTTTTTAATATGAATTCTGTGGTGGAACCAATGCAGCGCAGAGCTTGAAATATCAACGAAATGTTTGGGAAGGATGTGGCTAATGAAGGCACAGTATGTTGATGGTTTGAGAAGTTCCACTCCAGTGATTTTTCTTTGATACAGAGTCTCATTCTGTGGCCTGGGCTAGAGTGCTGTGGTGTCAGCCTAACTCACAGCAATCTCACACTTCTGGGCTTAAGTGATCCTCCTGCCTCAGCCTCCCGAGTAGTTGGGACTACAGGCATGCACCACCATGCCTGGCTCAAAGACTGTGTCACGTGAACTAATGATGGTGATGCCACCACCATCGCAGGCGCTCACAACCCACAATCTCCACATGGAGCAGCCTGCTTCCTGTTAAGAGAAGCCGACTGGAGCTGCGGGGCATCACCTGTGGGATGGGTACTCCTCCTAGACAGGGACCCTCAGGTTGGGTGGCAGGTGCCACCACTGGGATGGGATCCCCAGTGTGGAGGGGTAAAAAAAAATTCTGAAGCATTAAATATATGGAAAACTAAATCCTACATTTCTTAAGCCTGTTATGTTACTATCTGAAGTGATAAATTATTAGTATAAAGAGAAAGATTAACTGTTTGATATAATAAGATACACTGAGAAAAACTGGACGGTTCTTCCTACAGGGACCTGGGCTGAGGTAGGTCTGTCTACCTGGGCCAGGTGTGAGCAGGCGCCACAGCGCCACTTCTCCAGGGCACTGAAACTTCCCTGGGGGAGGGGTGGACATAGATCTGCGAGCTGGAGGATAATTCTGGGATAGAAAATAAGCAGGCTGCCAAGCAGTGCCACGCTTACCCCACGCCAGGCGTGCCCTCGGATGGTAATTAGTGGTGACACATAGCTCCCCAATACAACGCTCCCCCATTTCCTTGTCACCAGCAGGTCCAGATAGGTCCACTGATGAGAGCACAAAGGTACACTACCACGGGGGCCAAAAACCGGCTTCTATTTCTTCAGGAAACTCACCAACCAGGAGGGCAAATCAACAACCCGCGCCTGCTGGCACCCCGCCCTGTCGTTCCTTGTCAACGCGGGCGCACGTACTAAGAAACTCTGGCTTTAGACTACATGTGCCATTCACCACTTTACAAAGGTATCGTGCTCCTTAAATCACACAACTGTAATACAGTTAGTGAGTTATTCAAGAAGTTGGCTAGAAGGTTCATTTTTCCACTAGAGAAGAATGTCACCTAAATATCTGAAATTTTTATTGGTTAAAATGAGAAACATTCTAGTGTTAGGTAAGTGTTGAAAGACATTTAGCTGATCCTTTTCTATACATCTGATCCCAAATTGCACAGTAAACTGAGATTATGCTTAGAATCATATATTAATACACTTCCATTTAATCCCTGTTTTCTTGAGGCAGCAGGGTTTGGCAAGAGGGAAACCTGCTAGTATAATGAGGGCCCCTGTGAGCTGTCCCTGCACCTGGGAAGAAAAGCCAGACTCTCTAGGAGGAATGGCAAGAGGTGGCACACTGCAGGCAAAGCTGACTTCCAAGGAATGCCAAGCACTGCCAGGAAGCCTGGAGGAGGAGCCATGATCTCAGTGGTCTCTGAAGGAGTGTGCTCCTCCTTCCAGACTAAGCTCGCCTGGCCTGTGGGGGCCTGCACAACGCCAGCCTCCTGCCGTCCACCCACCCTGGGGGGGCCCTGGCCCCACTGCCCCAGTTGGCCTCAAAGGGGCCCCTTCGACAGGCCTCCCAAGAACCATGGGCAGTCCTTTGTGTTACTCTCTGCTGCTCTTTATATTTGAGACTGGAAGGTTTACTATAAAAAACCACCATGTTCTCACGCCTGTAATCCTAGCACTCTGGGAGGCCGAGGCGGGTGGATAGCTCAAGGTCAGGAGTTCGAAACCAGCCTGACCAAGAGTGAGGCCCCATCTCTAAAAAAAAAAAAAAAAAAAAAAAAAAACCACCATGTTAACCATGGGCAACGTGGTCCTCTCACCCTACTTCCTCAGGTGAGGTCTGACCATCCGTAGGGAGCTTGGGTGTCCAGAGGCACAGCGTGGGAGAGTGTCTGGAGGTCAGTGAGCTGCCCCTGCGTCCTCCAGTGCTGAGGCCTCAAATCGCAGATGAATTTGGCGATCTGAGGTGGTGCCATTTGGGGAAACCTCCCTCTGTAGGCCTCTAAATTCTGTGTTTCTGTACACAGGACTTCTTGTTCTTTGTGGTCCAAGTTTTATAGTTAAAACAACTTAAGGTCCTGGTACTTTGGGGCCTCCATGAAGCACAGTCGCCCCTTCATTTTGGTAAGCCTCTAAGACAGGAGGCAGCAGAACAAAGGCAGGAAGAACTCGGGTGGAAAGCTGAAACATGCAGGTTGGATCCCAGCTCCACCCTTTACTATAATACCTTAGTGATCCTGGACAGTAAGTTGGGTTTTTTGGGCCTTAGTTTCAGCTGGAAAATTGTGCCTACTGGAGTTGTTGTGAATTAAGAGAGGTGCTCAAAGTAACCCCTGAAACAGAGTGTGTCCTCAGTAAATGTTAGTTGTTTTTGTTCTCTGTTAATCATAAGCCAAGTGACTTACTAGCATCTACCACTCAATCTTGTTAGTCTCCTGTCCTTCAAAAATGCAACGGAAGCAACATTTTTCATCCTGTCCAGGCATTTCCAAGCAGGCCACTAATGTACTGCACTAAGTAACTAAATTTGTACCTAATGAAAGGCAGAATCTCAATTTGACTGTGTCTGGTTCTGCGTAACACAATTATGTGACTGTCCTGACAAAGCACAGCAACAGGAGCTATTCGAGTGTTGGCTGAATGAAACCCAACTCCAATTATTACACGTGCGCCCACTAGGTTACAGGGTCGGGGGCAGTCTCCTTGACAAGTTCGTCAACACCTTAGTATTGTCAGTTTGTGGCGATTTGAATGGAGAAATACCCTTAAAGTTTGATAGGTTTATAAAGGATTGTGGTGGAGATGGGGTTTTTTTTGGGGGGGGGGGCGGGTGGTGCTGAAAGCTCACATAGGTAAGAAGAGAAATAAAAACCAGAAGTGGCAAGCAGACTAGGGCAGCAGAGATACTGCTATTAACCAGTAGTGACCAGCTGCTTGAGCTTTTGGGCCTAAGTTTCTACCTTTGAAAAATAAAGTTCTTTCTGTCTCTATGAGACTGTGAAAACATGCTTCTTTCAGGAACTGAAGCCAGTAGCAAATCCTAGAGAGGAGGAAAAATGAAAACATAACAGGGTCTCTAAACAGAAACAGAGGGAAGAACGGTGTGATATATATATTTTTAAATCCAGGAAAATAACTTACAAGGTGGGTACTAGAGGGAGAAACATAAAAACCTAAGGGTTTGCACCTATAAATGAAATCTTTCTCTCTGGTCTTTAAATGAAACTGCAACTTAGTATTCAATTGCTAACATATGATATAAATATGTTTACTTATTTTTGAAAAATTTTGTCTTTAGAACAATAATACATGTTCCCTATAAAATAAAAAGAATATTAATACATGCAAGGACAACCCTTTCACTGCTGGCACTGTGCTGCATACCTGCCCAGGGGGTCCCTCTGTGCACGCAAGTGCACTGGATCCCACGAACACACCACTGAGAGTCAAGCTTCACATGCTCGTCTGTTCTCGGTCTCACGCCTATGTCCAGGATGTCTTACACAGCAGTACACAGATCAATATCCTTTTTAGTTGTCTGAAATTTCACTGTACACATGTGCTACAACTCAATAAATCCATCAGTCTTCTCATGGTGTTCTTTATAAAAAATTACATCTCAAAAAATGTCTTACTTTATGATTATGGATGGGGGATAGAATACATTGATCTAGTCCACTCCCTCCTAAAACCTCTCTAAAGAGATGAATTGTGTAAAGGGCTTACACCTTCAAGACAATGGGATCTTCAGGCTGGAGAGCAGGTGGGGAGGGTGGCTGGCCTGGCACCCAGCAGAGAGGGATGGCAGGACACCGGTGTAGCCGTGGGAAGGAGAGGTAACCTGGCGTGTGCTGGCGAAGCCCTCCAGGCTCAGATGAGGGTGCCTCGTAAAGTAAGGCATTTTTTGAGATGTAATTTTTTATAAAGAACACCATGAGAAGACTGATGGATTTATTGAGTTGTAGCACATGTGTACAGTGAAATTTCAGACAACTAAAAAGGATGTTGATCTGTGTACTGCTGTGTAAGACATCCTGGACATAGGTGTGAGTGAGACCAAGAACAGACGAGCATGTGAAGCTTGACTCTCAGTGGTGTGTTTGTGGGATCCGGCGCAGGTACTGTGGAGCAGGGGTGCCAGGGGGCCAAGAGGAGGAAGACTGGTGGGAAGTCACTCAAGGGCTGTCCTCCAGGCCCCTTTGCCACCTGAGATCACTAACCAGAGGGCTCCACTCAGGAAAGTCGATTTTCTGTACTACCAGAGACTTTGTTTCTGGTAACGGCAGAGTAGGGTACAGCCAACCCTCCCACTGGGACAGTAAGAAAGGCTCAGAAAATATTCTTTTTAAAAAATCTGTTTAGAGGTATCAATGAACTTGAAAAATAGTAAAGACTTACAAGACCAAGAAGAAAGGACGACAGAAACCCAAAAGGAAAAGCCCTGCATCTGGGGCTCCTTCTCCTTCCCCCAGGCTCTGTCTGCTCTGGAGCGCTGGCAATGGGAAGCATGGCTCTTTGGGAGGGAGGAAAACACACAAACCAACCAAGGAGCTCAGGGCCCTGAGGGTGGGGAGGGCCTGGTAAAATCCCCATGCTTATTACAACATAAATATACACAGTCTATGAGAGAAACGACAGCAAACATGGCAAAATGTTGACAAGTGGGTGAAATCTCAATAAAGAAAATTCTTTATACCATTCTTGCAACTTTTCCATAATTTTGAAATTATTTCAAAAAGCTAAAAAACAAACAAACAAACCACAAATCAGGAATGGAAGTTGAATTTTACCAAATGTTATCCTCGGATTTGAGATGCTCATATTTATTTTCCTTTGAGCTATTACTACTTTTACGTACTATGATTTCTCTCTCTTTTCTCACTAGGCTGCTGAGAAGTCTACCTATTTTATCTTTCCTTCTCTCCCTTACTCTGCCACCTGCCCTACTTCCAAAACTAGCTCTTGGGTTTCATTCTTTCTCCCCTTCCCCAATTGATTCATTTCTGCTTTGTCTTTAAAGAATACAGTAATTCTTCAATTTATTTTGGTCCTTTTCTATATCTTTTTAGTATTTAAATAATTTCTTTTCATTTTTATTTAATAATGATGTTTACACATTAACTCTGTAAGCCGTCACCTTATTTTATTTTTTCATTCATTGGTATGCAATGGTAGTTCTGTATAAGAGAGCACAGGCCAAGTCAGACAGCCTGGGCTCAAAGCTCAGTCCTCCTACTTGCCGGCTGTCAATTCTGGGGCAGGGTGAATTGGGTGCCCCAGGGTGCCCCCATCTGTGAAAGGGGACGGTGACAGCACCTTGCTCAAAGGGGGGGTACAGTCAGGAGTGAGATAATGAACGTACAGTGCTTAGAATGGTGCATGTGACACATTATTGTTATTATCACTGTTATTAATTTAACGATATTTGTTCAAAGTCTACAGGTGCTAGTGTTCTAGATGTTGAGAATAAAGTTCTCAACAAAACAAATAATGTCCCTGCTTTTATGGACGTTTCACCTGAGTGGGGAAGACAAGTAAAACCAAAAAATAAAAATAAAAAATCAATAAACAAAATAATTTCAGGAAAGAAAAAAAACCAGAGTGCGGTGCCTGAATGAATGGCTGCAGGCTGCTTTAGATGTCTGTGGGGACAACTCAGGGACGAACAGTGGATGCAAAGAAGGAAAGAAGGAACCAGTAGAGCCAGCAGCCTGGCCATCGGCAACTCCCTTTGCCCACAGGGCCTCCTGGGGATGGCTGGTCGCTACCTGTGTGTTTATTTCTATTTTTATTGCATTATGATGAGAGAATATGGTTTCTACCTATTTTAACTTTTTGGTAATTGGAACAATTTTCTCTATAAGCTTAAAATTAAAAACTTATACCACGAGTACCTGTTTCCTAGCGATCAAACTTAAAAGTCTCCACTGGGTCATGGCAATAACCTGCATCCACCACACGGCCTGTCAAGGGCCGAGAAGTCAGGCACATTTCCCACCGCCACTGTGTTTATCAATTTTCTCTTATATTCGCTGTAGTTCTTGCTTGGTGTGTTTTGATGCTAAATCATTTAGGCCACATAAGTCCACGACAGTTATGTCATGCTACGGACTGTCTGCTTCAGCATGATGAAGTAATCCTATTTCATTTATTGTTTCTGTGCCTTGAATTCCACACTGCCCAGTGGTAACGTCATGACCCCTGCTTTTCTTTTCCATCTGCCTAACATCTTTATTGCCTGTTTCTTTTTAATACTCTTTTACATGATACCCACCCCTTTTACGATTTAAAGCTGAAGTTAGAAGAACTACGTTTATTTGTTATACAGAGTAAAACATACATAAAGGTAAATGTAACTTTTAAAATAATCTTTAAGTTTTGCTAGCCTAGAAAAATGCATGCAAAACTCCAGATGTTTAAAACTGAGATATTATATTTGAAGAAATTCATTTAGTCTAAACAGTATTTTGAAAAAGAACCATCTTCAGATCTTGGCATGAAATATAAATTTCCAAAATAAGAGAATGACTCATTTACAATAAAAAACAAAAAACAAAAAACAACTAGCTGTAACAATGTGTGTGTTTCCAGTGGCCGTGATTTTAGTCTGAAGGTTGGCAGATTGGGAGTAGAGAAACGAGGGGGGAGGAAGGCTGGCAGCTTCGCTCAGGCTCTGGGGGCTGCTGTGTTCCGGCCTGAGTGCCAGCTCGCTTTCCACGCCCCTCCCTCAGCGGCTGTCACTGAAGGTCAGGGACTCCCAGCCTCAGCTCAGCCGAAACTCTGCCCAGCTTCACAGCCTTCACTTCAGTCCACTTCAGCTGCCAGGAAGTCTAAGTTTCTTATTTATTGTTGCTTGCCAATTGAGGAATTTCCTTAAATAATTAAAAACATTTAATTTCCCATTGTATTTTATCTTATTAATTTTTCCTACTATTTTCACTTTTAATTCTTTTAAAGAATAATAATAGCTCACCATTATTGAGTATTTTCTACATACTAGATGTTATGGTAACTTTTCTACACCCATTACTCCTCCAACAACGTGCTGGGGGGCCATGATCGACCCCATTACACCAATGAGGAAAGAGATCCACAGAGGTTAAGGTGACATGGCTCAGAAGTGACAGAGCCAGTGCCTGAGCCCAGGCAGGGTAGCTTCAGAGTCTCCTGGTGACCTGTGGGAACAAGCAGCACCCTGTGAGGGGACAGCTGCTGCCTCTGCCCTGGCACTGTCAAACTGGCAAGGCGGTCCACGTGCTACCTACCCCACACAGGGAGAAGAGAGGCCTCACATTCCTGGTCAAGATGAAGACTCTCTCTGTCTCCCAGGTGGCCTCAGAATTCCTCATGTCATTCCTCAATGACAAAATCTGAATTGAAATCAATGGTTCCTAATATCACTTTGACATGGGCCAGAGTCCCCTTAGCCAGTATCACAGATGAGCAGGCAGGCTGGCAAACATCCGGGGTATTGCCTTAACTGCAAGTCTGACTGAATAACACTGTCACCAACCAAACACCCAAGTCATCATCAACTTTTCCCACTACTTCATTTTCTTGACTACTCAGGAAGTAACTGTGGAATGCAGGCGGTGCCAGTTCCTTGACATAACTCACCTCTCCCAGCTCTCCACCAGCACCCCCTTAAGCTGCCCTCGCCCACCTCCTCCCACGCTGCGGCCACAGAAGGGCTCCCAGCTTCGCTTTCTTAGACTGCCCTGGCCGAGGGAATGGCCCAACGTCCAGCCCACCAATGCTGGGGGTGTCAGGTGGTCAAGGGGCTGCAATCAGACTCCAACCCCCACAGACAGGCTGCACTTCTCCCTCACTGCGAATGTGCTTTGAACACACTCCTGGGAGTGAGAAGCGCTTCTCCCGGCCTCCGGCAAGAAGAGGAAGCAAAGCAGAAGATCCAGTCAGACCTAACTTTTCCTTGAGGCTTTATTTATCATCACGGGCTCACAAGTGAGCTGGATGTAACAAAGTGGATTGGCCTTTTTCTCATAGCTTTTTGGCAGTCATCCTGGGCAAGGAAAGAGTAGTGGCAGTCAATTAGAGGGCTGATTTCTCATTTTCCCAGCATATAATGAAGATTCACTTCTCTCATTCCCATCCAGAATCTAATTTGATCTGATAAGACCAAATTAATATTTTAATGCATAAATCCTTAGTATGAATGTCCTCGAGCAACTTGACAGCCCTTGAGCTTCAAGCACACATGACCTCATAATTTTAAAAGACTCGGATGCCAGGACTGGTGATGGGCCTGTGAGTTTCACCTCCAGACACTGAGTCTGGGAGAACTTCCTCAGCCATTTCTGCCCAAACAGCCCCCAAGCTGAAGAGGAAAATGCCTGCCCCAGTTAACCTGCTGGCGGCCTGTGGGATAACTCAGTGGCTCAGATGCCAAATCAAGGGGATTATTTGATGTTCATTTTTCGAGAAGGCTTTTTGTTTAGCTTGAGAAGCTGCTTCCTCCTGAAGCTGATCCTCAGTATGGCCATCACTGCTTCTAACCTCATACATGGCCCCAGTGGCCTGTGTGTGGAAACAGGAGGACAGGCCCAAGTAAAGGGCTTCTCAGTTCCACAGACATGCGTCTGGGGTCCAAGTAACCACAGAGCACCCTGCTCAAATTCTTAAGGTGACTCTACACACAGGATATAATCTGTCCTGGCTGGACCACATTTGGTCACCAGAGAAACACACCATGTTAACTTCTGATTCAGTAAAGACAAGTGGGAAGTAAAAATTCCTAGCCATATTAGAAAATTTCACATTGCCTGATTCTTACAACACTGTGAGAAAAGTTTTGGAACAGTTAATTGGGTTGGTGATTAGGAGAGGAGAGGTGGAACCCAAACTCCGGTCCTCATCCTCCACTACGTCCTCTCAAAAAGAGACCAAGTGAAATGCATCCTTTGCAAAACTCCAAAGGAAGGGCTTTTGAGTCTAGATGATTAGAAGCAGGAGTGAATGCAAAATTAAGAACAGTGGTTCATTCAAGGTGGTAGTTGCTGAAGAATTATCAAACCACATAATTAGTCATTTTAGGCAACTTTGTGATTCTCTAACAACTTCCGCCAAACTTAGAGTATAGGACTCTTCAGTAACTCCATCTTCTTAAAACATCTGACCAAATCAGACTGAGCTGGCCAAGACATATTGGGCAAGGCTCCTCCTTACCAGGACGGCAGAGAAGCTCCATCTCCTTGCTTACTCGAATTAAAACCCCAACATTGGTCGTGTTAACAGCAGCACCCAGTGCCCACTGGCCACAGCTGGCCGAGGGGCAGACCCAGGTGCTCATGTTTTTAACACCTGGACCCCGCTCCCAGGTAGCTTGGAGCAATAATAAACAACTTGATAGAGGGCAATGCTTTGGTCAAGTCTTACGTTTTTCTCCTGAAAACTGAAGCTACCAACAACTAGTTTTCACTAATTGGAATATGAACATGGAAACATGGGAAGAACCAGGCACATCTAATCATCATCTGTGCTAACATTATTGGTTTAGTATGTTCCAAATCCTGTGCCAAGTGCTCACATTCCCAATCTCATTGAATATCCATGGCTATGCTGTGAGGGAGAAACTGTTATTCTTTCCATTTTACAAATGAAGAACAGTTACTCAACAGTTAAGTAACTTGCTTGAGGTCATACAACTGGTCAACGCACTGTGCCACTGAGCAAAAGCACAGAGATGAGCAGAGAAACGACAGGACAAGTGGGGGCTGCAGGCAGTGCGAGCAGCTGAGCCCACGGGGGTCAGAGGTGCTGCTGGAGCCACGCCCCTCAGGCCACCGACGTCCTATCACCCTGGCTCCTCTGCTTGGAGTCCCTCCTTTGCTGCCTTCACCTGAGCAAGCATGAGTGAGTCTCTGCTGCTATAACCCCGGGGAAGAGCCTGGAAGGTGTCTTTAGAACACTTTCTCAGAATGAACCCAGTCATGCACAAACACCTGCAAGGCTTTCACCAGTCTGTGCGTAAGTTGTGCTATTATTTATTTGGTGTTTTGCTTTAAATGATACACTTTTTACTAAGCTCCGTCCTAAGCAGTAATAACCCAAGAAATCACAGATTTGGGGAGCTAATTCAGTATTTTCAGATTCATCAATACATAATGGTTAAAATGAAATAATGTTCAACTCAGAATTAATTAAAATCATCTTTTGTGCCATCAGCAGTGTTGGGCACTCACCACACTTGGAGGAATCCTGGGCTGTCCCAAAGTATAAAGGAAAGAACAAAACAAGAAATCCTCTATTTTGTCTAATTTATAGATTTCTATGTTGACTGTTACTACTCCACAAAGTGCAGGATTTGAAATCTCCAACTATTATCCTGAGTGAGGAGCAGGAAAATAATTTTACCTCTGTTGTTCTGTTCCTTCTCATTGAGAGGACAATCTCTCTCAGCCTTGCCTAATTCCCTGCTAGTCTTTGGTTTTATAAATGAAGTACTATTTAGGAGTCTAATGTTAAGACTCTCTCTACAATCCCAGGCTATCCATTGATTCTTTTAAGTTTTGCCTTCAAATCCACATCATATATTGCTGCTAAAATAAAAATGTCTTTGGACAAATTAAACTCAACTTTAGCCAGTGTAATAACGGACTACAGTATACTTGGGGACTAGTTCCAGGACTCTCATGTATACCCTCCCTAACCTGTATGTACTCAATTCCTGAAGTAGGCCCTGGAGAACGTGTGTATATAGAAGAGTCAGCCCTCTGGATACGCAGGTTTCACATCCCGTGTATTTGGTTGAAAAAAATCTACATATAAGTGGACCCTTGCAGTTCATACTTATGTTGTTCAAGGGTCAACTGTAATTCTTTTACTTACTAAAGGAGTGTACTACAATGAGGTGTAGTATCCATCAAACAGATAAGCATCTTCCTTTAGGCATCTGCAAAGGTTTTAGCACCACAAACTATTACAGAAGGAAACTTAAAAAGACACTACACCCACTGGCCAATTCGTAGCGTAAAAAAATTTTCTGAAACTGCTGAGTAGTTCCATTTAAAAGTTGAATTTGTCCTCCTAATTGGCTTCTAGTTACTTTTTTCCCTTTAGTATATTATTGCATGTGTCTCTAGTAGTTTAAGCTATATCAAATTCTTTTCTGGAAATAGCCAAAAAGTGTCATATAAAAATGTAAGCATGTTTTATACATTAAGATATCATGTTGACATATCATAGATACAAATGTATCAAGAAGGATCACATTTCATTTATTGTAAAAAACAAACAAACAAACAAACAATAACAAAGCAGAAAAACCCCAAAACCCACACACCTCTTTCCTCCCCAAGTATACTGTTAACATCCCTGCACAGCTGCTATTTCTGCATGTGATACACGATGTTATTTGCACGTGGATTATTGGTTTATAATTTTTCACTGGTGTATGACGAAATTGGACACAAAAGTGCTCAGAAATGTTTGCTGAATGAAAACACAGTAAGGCCCAACTCTTGCACACGCCATGCTGACGGTGACACTTACTTATAACTCTCTAACTGGCGCAGTCTCTTCACCCCCTCACCCCTGCAGCACCACGGACCTCTAGTGACACTATCATTTTACTTATTATTACAGATATTTATTTTCTTTTAGTCTGCAGACTCCCTGAGGGCAGGCTTTCTTGCTTATCTTTGTTATTTCTTGCTACACAGAATTGAACTTCCCTTTATACCTTTAAACTGAAGTATATTTGACCTACCTTAATAGAAGCTGCAGGATTCTTTTACTAGAATGACACACTTATATTAAATTGTAACTACGTATCATTGTTAGAATGGTACTTAGCATGGTCCATGATACATTTCACAGAGGTATGTTTAGAGCAGAGACCAAAGTCAGCCTCCGTATCCTCTTCAGGTGCAGACTGGACCTGCTGTCCACAGTCCGTCCTATCCTATCAGATGCTATACCTTGGGTGAATTTTGTGTTGCTCTGATTTATACTGATTTGGACCAGTCCTTGTTGCTGTTAGCTTCAAAGTGGGACTGAGTCAGGTCACAACTATCAAAACCATCTATCACAACTATCAAAACAACTTAGAATTTGCTTACAATTCTGAGATAGATCATCCCTTGTTAGTTTAAGTGAAACCCTGTGTCTTGTTTGGAGATAGCAGTGTACAGTTCATAAATCCTACAAAATTCTTCTACCTGTGATAACTGAAGATTTCACTGAAAGATAACTTTATAGGGGATGTAAGATATGAGTTGGTAACAGGAACTTGAATTAATGAACTTGGAAATTCTCTCTCCCCTATTGACTGGAGCATATTGAGTCTTGAAGAACAAGTAGGAGAACAATTTGGCATTTTTAAGAATTATACTTCAGTTTTCCTTTGAGGCATAAAGTTATCTAAGTAAGAACTTCTGCCTTGAACAGAGGCTTAAATAAATGATGTTTTCTTTACAAAAACAATATTTCACACAACCTGAGGTTCAGAAAATACCATCCATGTCCTGATTTCATTTTTAGTTCTTACTAGGCAAGAAAGTCAAACAATTAACTTTGGTAACAGAGGACTAAATATATACAATTTCTGAAAACTTTTTTTTTTTTGCCACTGTGGACACTAAAAAACAGTGTTCAGTTTCTAGGAGTAACTGCAAAAAATACTGCAAAAAAAGAAAACAACAACAGAAACAACCAAAGTGGGACTAAGTGGCTCACTCAAAGAAATATAATTTAAAGGCACCACCTAAGGATGCCTTGGGAGCAGGCAATGGCACCATGCTGAATTAGATGTCTCATTCCTTCCCTGCATGATCAGGTGCTTCAGACTGCCTGTTCCCTCTGTGATCGGGATCAGTGCATGGAAACGAGCTGAACACTGACAAAACAACACATTTACAAGCATGGAGTCAAGGTTAAGGGGAAAAATCATCTTTCTTAAAAAACATCCAACTTCATGGACCATTATTTTGAATTACTGATCTTAATGTTCGGTTAAAAGTAAAGCACAATCAGTACTTTAACTGAAGTTAAAGCAGCAAGCTCTATTATCTCAGGAAACTAAGAAACCTGAACAGTAATGAGTGCTCAGGTTGCCCCAGAACAGTGGGTCTGGGGGGCCTTAACCTCGTCTTTGCAGGCTGTCGTTTCCTTTTGCAGGTTCAGAGACCAAAGGAGGCAGCAGGAGAGAAAGAAAGTGTGAAAACAATGCTGGGCTCAGAACTCACAATAAGGATGCTTACCTAAAAACAATGCAGAATTTTTTTCCTTTCTTTCTTGTGGGGGGAGGAAAGGAGAAGAGGAGGACAAGTCTCATGCTCCAATTTCAAGTTTACAGACAGAGCTCAGCTGCCTGCCTTTGGCATGTGACAGCCAGAGTTCCACTACCTACAAAGAACAAACCACTGGACTCAAAGTAAGGGACACTTTATTCAGATCTATCCTGAGGGTATTTCCAACACTCCAACTTTTCAGTGTGAACGGTTGAAAAAAATTATTGTTGAGGTGAGATAAAGAATATCTTTCAGTCCCAGTTGAGCGTTAAACCTTTCTGCTGTCCCAACGCAGAAGAAAAGTTTGTCTACCTAATCAGCTCTTAACGACCACACTTAGAGACACAAAGTAATAACATATTCATATACATGCACATGTATGCATGTGTGTGTGAGCACACACAGAGCGCTCACCTGGATTTGCACCATCTGAATAAGGCACTCCCCCACACCTTCCAGTCTTCTTATGTATCATTACACCATTGAATAAAATGGGCTTTTCCAAAAAACTGAGGTAAAATTCATATAACAACGAGCCATTTTAAAGCGTACATTTTAGTGACATTTAGTACATTCACAATATTGTACAACCCCCATTCCCCCGTTTCAAAACTTTTTCATCATCCCAGAAGAACACCTGTACCCTGTAAGTAATTACTCCCCATTCGTCTTTCCCCCTCAACCCCAGCAATCTTTCATCTGCTTTCTGTCTCTACAGATCTGCCTACTCTGAATATTTCATATGAAAGGAATAAAAAAGGGGTTTTAAGTTACATAAATCATTTGAAATATTATGTGGTAACTCCAAATGTAAACAAGGTAAAAATCTGGGATTTGTGGTCTGTTCTGGAGTTCGGATTTCACAGACTAGTAACATTTCACAAAGAATCTTGAGGACTGGCTGGGTGTGGTGGCTCACACCTGTAATCCTTGCACTCTGGGAGGCCCAGGCAGGCGGATTGGTCAAAGTCAGGAGTTCGAAACTAGGCTGAGCAAGAGCGAGACCCCCCGTCTCTACTAAAATTAGAAAGAAATTAATTGGCCAACTAAAAATATAGAAAAAATTAGCCGGGCATGGTGGCATATGCCTATAGTCCCAGCTACTCGGGAGGCTGAGGCAGAAGGATGGCTTGAGCTCAGGAGTTTGAGGTTGCTGTGAGCTAGGCTGACGCCACGACACTCTAGCCCGGGCAACAGAGTAAAACTCTGTCTCAAAAAAAAAAAAAAAAAAAAAAAAAAAAAATCTTGAGGACTGACATTGGTTTTTCACCCTGACAAATGAGATCATTAACAGAAAAAAAAAAAAAAATCAAAACAGAAAAGACATTTTAATACCAAAAAGGACAATCTTAGAATAAAGGATAGTCCTGTAAATTGAATAAATTCAGCTTTATGGAAAACCCACATGACATCAACCTTATTTTTGCCTTTAAGACAGGTAAAAGTCTTAAAGCAGCACAGGTGTTTGGAAACGACTGATGCTAAACCACCACCTTTAGTACAACTGAGTCTGGCCAAGAACTTGATTTCCCCAAAAAAGATAACTTAGGGAATAGAATGGATTTCATTCTGTAAGAGTTAAATCTTTTTGATGGCCAAGACTGACGAGATCCAAATCTATCCTATGAATCAACAGGAAAGGACAGTAGTTCTCCAAGAGAAAGCAACATATGTGAGTCAGGTAAGGCCACCTTGCCCTCACCAGGGGGACATGGCAGCAGACAAATGCTGTCCCTCCCACTTTAGTTCTGCTTGGCTGGTCAGGAGAGGTCAGATGGCAGACAGCTAGGGAAACCACCTTTACAAACACAAGTACTCTAATAGGCAGGTTTCTCCCCAAGTTGGCCTTATAAACTGGGGTATGCATTCTGAAGGGTGCATAAAGCCACAGGATAAACTTCTAGGATAAACATACTTCCTAGAATATCAGCTTTCCATGTAGTTAAATAATGTTAAACATTTTTACACTAAAGTGTAAAAATTATGAAACAGAATACTAAATTCAAATAGCTTTTAATGATAAAACCTGAGACTTTGGAAATTTAAACATTTAAGGGGTTCTTAGTTAACCATTTCAGGCTAAGGCCCAGACTGTTGAGAGGATGGGCTCTCTCCTCACCCTCACAGAGCTGCTGGGAAAATGCTAGGTGGCACTGTCCTGATCTAGGCGATTCCAACCCAGGGAGGGCTATAGAATTAGGGGAAAGAAATAAGAACATTGATAAGCTGATCCTAAAGTTCATATGGAAATGCAAGAGACTCAAAATACTAAAGCAATTTTGAAAAACAAAACTGGAGAACTCATACGTCCTGATTTTAAAGCTCACAACAAAGCTACAGTAATCAATACAGTGTGACACAGACATAAGGACAGACATATCCAATATACACCAAATAGAAAAGAATAGAAAATCCAGACATAAACCCTCCTATTTATGGTCCACTGATTTTTGACAAATGTGCCAAGTCTACTCAATGGGGGGAAGAACAGTTTTTTACACAAATGGTGCTGGGAAAACTGGATATTCACATGCAAATGAAGTCGGACCCTTATCTCATACCACATACAAAAACTAACTCAAAATGGATCAAAAACTTAAATGTAAGAGCTAATATTATAAAACTCTTCAATCTTTAGATTTGACAATGGTTTCTTAGATATGACATCAAAAACACAGGTGTCGGATAAATTGGTCTTCAGCCAAATTACAAACATTTTTTTACAAATGACACTATCAAGATAGTGAAAAAGACAACCCACAGAATGGGAAAAATATTTGCAAAGCACACATGTGATAAAGGACTGGTACCCAGAGTACACAAGGCTTCTGCTGTGACAGGCATGATCGCCACCTCTGACCACACCTTTTGGGCTACCACACACCTTCACCAATCTTCCTTCTTCATGCTTCCCAGTCATGCTTCTCCCTCAAATCACCACAGAGGCCTCCTCTCTTGTGCCACCAGGAAAACCAAAGCCATGAGGCCCTACCTTCCCCAACTTCCTTCTTAAATTTCCCTTCTTGTCCCAAAAATTTCTGATAACCTTCTCTGATGAAGTTGACACTGAACATTCTGGTTTTCAGCAGATCTGGTTTTGACAGCCTTACAACTCACCTACAAAAAACGAACATGACTAACCACACAGTGACAATATCTGAAATACAGCAAAACTGGTTCATTCACAACTAAATGAAATGCAAAAAGGAAAGGTCAGTAAAACCAGAATGATATAATCTGAATGAGGCGCTGGTTAGGAAGTTGAGTGGTGACTGAGCTGCATAATCCACCTACATTCTTGTGCTCTGTTGCCCTCAAGAATGAGGGTGTGCACTTCCAACAGGCTGGGCAGAGGCTGAGAGTGTGTACTCTAACATAAGGACTAGGAAAGTTACCTTTTGGCCCAGTTTCAAATCTAAATCCATGATCTCGGCCTTTTAAAACTGTGTTCTAGCCAGTTAACTGGCTGAAATCATAGCAGTAACTTCTAAGACAGAGAATGACAGCAACACCCTGATGCAATCACCAGTATATGTGCCCACTTTTCATGCTATGCATTCTTTATATTTAATGTTTTTGAATAGGTAATATATTCACACAGTTGACACATTTATACACACTCAAACACAAACACATGGGGAAAACTCTTCTATCCTATTGCTCTACCAAAGATATCACTTTCTGTTTCTTCTTTGAGTTTCATCCTGGGACCATAATAGGTCTTCTCAGCCCAACTTCCCCTCGTGTGATGACAAGGGTGGCACACCACACCACACCCTGCCTTCCACTTACCCACTCTGTGCCACTCTCCTTCTGTTGGTCCATGCAGGTCCTTTCCCAGGATTTCTCTCACCACATAGCCATGCCCATCTTCAACATACCCCCCCAGTGGGCTGAGTCACCCCATCTCCCCAACTGCATTCTGCGGCCACAGTTAGTTTATTTAACTTCAGCTTAAGTATTTTGCTGAGCCCCAGGAAGCTGCCCTCTTCTCCTGAAGCCAGCACAGACATGCATCTACACACCTGTAACACGACAGATTCTTAGCACCGAGCACAGGCCAACAACCAAGCTCGTGAATCAAGTCTAACGAGTGATATAATGCTTTAGGTGGACATAAGACAGAAAGTCAAAACTAAATTTTGTTCTTCTTTCTGTGTTAGGTATATTCCATGAAGTTTTCTTTCTGTTTGAAATGAATTCAGTTAACTAAAATTTTTTAGTCTTAATTTTAACCTTATTTGGCACAATAAAGGACATAGGGTTGCTATACTACCAACATTTAAATTAACACCACAAACACAGAATATTTAAAAGCAAAGAATGAGGAAGGAAATATTTGCAAAATCGGGAACATGAGCTCATAGGTTTTTTTTTTACTACAATATAAACATCACCTCAATTGTATACATCAAGAAATATTTCTCCTTTACAACTGTTTCCCTTAGATAAATGCCTATACTAAAACAGAATCAGTTTTCAGATAAACAATGCCTCTCCCCCTACCATCCCAAGAGCTCCATGCTATATCACTACCAACAGAAAGAATATATCTAATTTTACATCAAATTCTAAGAATTACTCATTAAGACTCTTTACCAATAGTAAGTTTATGTTTAGCACTAAAATACTCATGGCAGCTATGTTTAAAATGCAGCTTGAATATGAATCTCTCAGGATGTGTGAGATTCTTAAATCAGGTGGAAAGCCAGTCACACAGTCTATGTTCAACAGCAGCTTACATACAGGCTACACTAAGGAGCAGGTGGATACTGTGCCTAGCTAGACAACTTAAGGCTCAGCTGAGTTAATTTCACCCATAACCACAAACCCCCAAGGTACAGCCTTACCTTCATGACCCAGAATCTGCATCTCTTGTTTTTCTAGATGACACCATAAGATCAACTAACCTGGTTTCAGCTGCAGGGCACTCTACACCACTATAAAAAAACTTAGAGCAGAAAGAGTGATAAGGAAACCTGCAAGAGCAGGCTCCGATGCACATTCAGAGAGGTGAGCCCAGAACAGTGAGTCAGAAAACTCAAGTGCTTGTCCTGTTTCTGTCACCAACTCCTGCTGGGACCTCAGGCAAGTTGGGGAACTTCTCTGCTTTGGTTTCCACGACTATAAAAATGGGACCAATAATACTTGTTTACTACCTCATAGGAAAGAGAATGATGGTTAATGAACCCTTGCAAGGAGCTTTGAAGATTAAAAAGGTTCCCGGGTGCTAATGACAAACAATAACAGCCTACCCATTCTCACTTGGGTATCTATCATGCTGTGGCGGGGAATACCGAATTGCTCCTAGTAAACTGGTCTTTAAAAAATTTTTTTCTTAAGACTAAACAATTTTGAAAAACTCTAGAAGAGACAAATGGTGGTAATGCTTGGGGTACCAGATAATAAGAAAGAAATCAAACCTTGGTGGCTGGTGCTTTAATTACATTAGCTTAAGCTGCTCTGCCTAGGTTTTGCAGCACTGTTACCTGGTATAAATATTTACACAGGCAGCGTGTTTTAGTTACTATGAATGCCATAGTTAAGGCTATTAACTTGGCTAATAAGTCCCTGTTTCCTGCCAAAGAACTCTTTACTGAACATGCTTCTTAAACTTTCCTTAATTTATTTAAACATTTATATGTGAAGTGTAGTGTTAAAAATTATTTTAGGGGTTCCAAGTTTAGCTCACATTTCACTTAAAGGCTCTCCTCCTTTTTAAAAATAAAGGGTGAAAAAGCTCAAATAAGCAAATGCCTAAGCCCATATGTTATACTAAACAAGACTGTAAGACTGCACTGGTTTTTGTAAGTTAATATGTAAACACATGTGCGCACACCCCCCCCACCAAAAGATATTTTTCCAATCTATGTAGGCAGGCTAGTCTACGTTCATTTAATTGGATGATGATAATCCCAACTCACACAAAAGTGAAATGCAAAAATTCAAGATTAGTATTTTGAAAGTTATTTAAAACAATGCATAAAATTTAGAAGTAAAAAATGCATGATGTATGGCCACTGACACTGCACTATTTGAATAAGAGAAGCCACTCCCTCCCCCATAAAAGTTTACATGCCTTAGTACAGGTCAGTTTCAGTACCTGATGGCCTCATCTGGAATATAAATGAGGCAAAGAGAGAATGGAGATCTAAAGGGAACAAGTAGGGAAGAGAGGAAGATAAATAAAAAATTTCAGACTACTATAAATTTAACTTTGGCTTAAATTTAACCACTGTTTAAGAGTAATAAAAACACTTATCAACATAATGTCGTTGTGGCTTTATTTTAAAGGAAAAGTAGCAGAATTTACTAGATTCTTGAAAAAAAAAAAAACACCCATTGGACAGTCACTCAAGTTCTCTCCTGGCAGAGAATTTCTCTTAACTGAGGATAAAATACAAGGAGAAATTTGCTCATTCTCGTTTTTTTTCTCTTCAGGGATATTAGATTGGAATGTCAATCCAAGTTCCTTTCTTCAATGCCCTTGAAAATAATTTAATCAAATGCATTTAAAAACATGATATATTCGGAGATTCAGAAAGGTATGGTGACTTAATCAAGGACCCCAGTAAATTACACTATTAGGCCTTTGACCTGGATCTCTGATAGCTCCAGATTCCTTTATGATGTGCTCTAATTAACTTAGGAAGAGATGGATGTGTGTGTGTGTGTGTGTGTGGTCAGTAAATTAACAAGACTTCAATGTTTTCAACATACAGTAAAATATTTTTAAAAGGGCTAATGATGCTCTCTAAAGTAAAATGTATGCTCAGGACCAAGTCCAAGAATTGAGAAACATTTCTACATCTCCAGCAGCTTGGTGGAGCAGGAATGGGCTCCATTCTAAAATTGGACAATGTGAGGTTTCACTCTGGCTTGGTCATTCTGACACCTGTAAAATGAGCACAGAGCATAGAGCACCTCACGCATGAGGCTGTGGGACTGCGTGTCTGCAACAGCCCCTGGGATAGTCACAGATGTGCCAGATGCCCCACTGGCCTCCTCCTTCCAGATACCTGTCTAGTCCGAAAGTTTAAACCAATTAACAAAAAAACAGGGGAGACCACGCTAAGCATATGCAATGTGTGTACAATACAGCATAGAGCGATGTAACACTAGCTCAGAGCACCATGAATTATATGAGAGCTATCAAGATACTAAAAACTTGTAAAAAGATTTAGGTTTTGAAAACTGTCATGTTACTTTTTTTTTCCTTAAGAAATGAAGAAACAAAAAATACTGTATATTTTGTGAATAAATACATATTATTTATATAAATAAACACGAGACAGAAAGAGAGAGAGAGAGAGAGAAGAGAAGAGAGAAGAGACGAGAGAGAAGAGGAGAGAATAGAAGAGAAAAGAGTAGATAGGGAGAGAGAGAGAAAGGTCTGAAACGACACAGCAAATTCCAAAGGATAGTCACTTTGAGATGTGGGGGACAGCAGACCAATTTGGGGCATAAGGTCAGGGAAAATTTTAGTTTTATTTACAACTAAGAAAAAATGTAAAGGTACCTATACTCACATGTAAATTAATTGAAAATGGATCTTAAAAGAAGATTTGAAAAAGCTAGAAGGAAACTGACCAAGGCAGAAGGGAGGCTCAGGTAAGCCTGGGTACTAGATGCTCTCACTTCTCACTAGGCCCAAGGGACCAATTCCATGGTTAAACTGACTACGTAGTTTGTGATTTTTTTTCCCCCTCTCAAGGGGAAGAGAGAAAAACCACAGAAGCCTGGTAAAAACAGGGTCAGAGACACATCCAGCCCATACTAGAGAGATTTCCTAGGCCAAGGATTTTTTTTGGTGTGAGGACCCACTTACACTATTACAAAGTAGGAAGGACCCCGAAGAGCTTTGATTATGGGGTTATATCCATTGATACTGACCATATTAAAGAAGTTTTAAAATATTTACTTATTAATTCATTTAAAATAGCAATAAGCTCATTTCTTGTTAAGAATATCATTATGAAAATAACTTTATTTTCAAAAAATTAGCAAGAAAATGGCACCATGTTACAGTTTTACATGATCTTTAATGTCTGACTTAACAGAAGACAGGTAGATTTGCCTATCTGCTTCTGTATTCAATTTGCTGTGATTAATACTTTGGTTGAAGTATATGGGGGAAAAAACCACCCCAGGCTCACACAGACATGTCATGTTAGTTGAAAAAGGGAGGTATTTCAACAGTCTTTTCCAAAAATTGAGGATATTTTTCTTTGAATCGACTCTAAGATTCAACAAGTGACAGTTTCTTAAAGTTCAGGTGCCATGTGGGATCTGAAACCATCTTGATGACCTTTTCAGTGACATTAACATGCAGTGGTGTGCCTTGCACTATGAATGGCTCTACTGCCCATGCATGTTTTGTAGCATCATTTATTAGGCATTTGGAACACACTGGTGCATGAGCTGTGCAGATCTTCCACTGTATACATAGAGAAACTTCATTTGTTAACATCGCCACCCATCTCAGCGGGAGAGTCTGAGGCACTGGAAGTGATCACGCTCACAACTGGCAGATACAGGTTTTCCAAAATTCAAATTTTGCTTGGAAGCTCAAATTTTATGATGGGCAAAAAATAGCATCACAGTTGTTTCTCTTGAATTAATAAACTCACTTCATAGATTTTTGAAAAAATATGTGCCAAATATTCAAATCTGAATAATCACAGTTTGCCTGCCTTTTGTTCTGTCAAGTAAAAATGATGTTCCTGGCAAAAGTGGCTATTTTGGCTCACAACTGCATGGGAGCTTTTCTTCAAGACGGCCACTGTACTCCAGCATGCTAGAAGGGCTTTATGTGAACTTTGCATTTCATCATACAAAATTAAAAAAGTATACACAGAGCTGAGATTAAATGAAACTAATAATTCCATTCTTCGTCAAGGACATTCTTAGGTCAGACTGGTGTCTGGCTGGCTGGACACCACTGTCTTGCTCTGTGGAAGGAGCCGTTTTACCCTCACTGCCTCTGCACCACCGGGGCAAATGTCCACACAGTGAAAGAGGCAGACTACATCTTGGTCTTCTTACGAAACAGTCATGGCCTTGCAGAACCCATGAGAGTAGCTCTGCAACTCCAGGGGTCACAGAGCATCCCAGGACCAAGGGCATCTCATTGCTTCAGAGTTTTCAGAAAGTGGTTAGCCACTCCTTGATAAGCCTTACCTACTATATAAAGCTGGGGAAAAAAATTCCTAATTGTACATGTGCAGAAACTGTCTACAAATGTAAATACACAAGTATGTACACTCCCCACCTCTTCCTTAAAGTCTGCCAAGAATAAAGAATCAGCAACTTAGGAATAACTGGGCTTGTTCCCTAGAGTAAAATATTACTATTCTCATAATTTTATAAATTAAAATACTGTAATTAGAATACACTGCTCGACCAGGCGAGGTGGCTCACGCCTGTAATCCTAGCACTCTGGGAGGCCTAGGCGGGTGGATTGTTTGAGCTCAGGAGTTCGAAAACAGCCTGAGCAAGAGCGAGACCCCGCCTCTACTAAAAATAGAAAGAAATTAATTGGCAAACTAAAAATATATAGAAAAAATTAGCCGGGCATGGTGGCACATGCCTGTAGTCCCAGCTACTTGGGAGGCTGAGGCAGAAGGGTTGCTTGAGCCCAGGAGTTTGAGGTTGCTGTGAGCTAGGCTGATGCCACAGCACACTAGCCCAGGCAACAGAGTGAGACTCTGCCTCAAAAAAAAAAAAAAAAAAAAAAAAAAAAAAGAGCACACTGCTCATGAGTAACATAACCAGCAGACAAAAATTCAGCTGTATTATATATAACAAGTTCACATACATCAATGACAGAGACTGAAAAAGCCTAATCAATGTCAACAGCTCAAATTCTATTAAAAATATTACAATATTAAAATTTAAAATAAGATATAAGGTTATAGTTGAGATGCCACTTGGTTCAAATGCTATCTAATTAAAGCAACATCTGCATTTAAAAACAACTAAAAGGAAATGACACATCAAGTCACCCTATTTGGGATTAATCACAGATATCTCTAACTTTTAAAAATAAAATTTCTTATGAATGCTGTTAAAATTCTTTTCTTCAAAAGAGTTAAAGATTGAGGAGAGGGCATGTATACAAATGGCAATTTCTTATTTTACTCTAGTCTTCACAGGCTGGACCATGAGAACAAAAAGAGACTGAATGGGGACCAGTAAGTCTACTCTGAACAGGGCCATGGACATGGTGCTTAGGATCCTCTTGGCAGGTAGTTTTATACACAATCTACAATACAACACAGTACAAACTCCAGGAGTACTGATGATACTAATTTCTTTCAGGTGGTGAAATGCCAAGCAAAGTGCAAGAGATGAAAAGGCTCGGTACATGAGAGAGACAGAGGGATAGATAAGCTTCAAAATGAACAAATGTAAGTAATACAGCTGTAGGAAAATGAAATAGATTGTGGTTAAGCTGCTGGGCTTCAAAGTGCCACATATGACCTACAAAAGGGATAACCACGGCCACCACTAACGCTTTGAGAGTCTTACAACACTCCAGGCACCATTTTAAGCACTTACCGTATTAACTCATTTAACTCTCAAAACACATAAAGAGGTCTGTCATATTATCATGCCCATTTCATATTCCATTTCTAGGCACAGAGTGAACTGTGTGCCCAAGACGGCTCAGCTGGCCGTGGTGGGTGGGGTGTGGCGCCAGGCCCTGCCCTTAACCACTAAGCTCCTGCCTCTCAAGTTGAGAAGGAACCTTGGTTTTACCTTCCAGTGTGCCGTAAAGGCACTCACACTCTGAAAGACCAGTAAAAATGCCCACGAACATCAAAAAAGGTATACACTAGCAAAACACTGTTTGGTAAGACAGGCTGTATGTGTCCACCGTGAGTTTGCAACCAGAGGGCCAGCACTGCCTGGCAAAAACTCAGACATAAAAGAGCACTGCTCACTACTTAGGAAAACAATTTCTAAGTTATTACATTTCTTTTGCACTTTTTCTAAAGCAGAACCTTTTTAAAGGTATTTCCCTCACCAGTAAATACATGAATTATAAGAAAGCAAAATGGCCCTATTAAAAAAGATATTTTCCTCAAATATTATGAAAAAGTTTAAATCTATGTAGAATTTCAATGAATAGTTGTGTATCTACTTCTCTAGATTCAGCAACTGTTTATACTTCAGCACATTCGCTTTATAGTTATTTTACTCTTCACTGTTTGAAGTTGCAGAGATCATACTTGTAAATACTCCAGTCTGCATTCCCTAAGAATAAGAATAGTCCCACAAAATTACAACACCTTTACTCCACCTAGAAAATTAACCACCATTCTGCGGCATCCAGTATCATTCTGTACTCAACTTCTCCAACCGCCCCCAAAATGTCTCCAATCGGTTTGATTTTGTATTTTTTAGAATAAGGATGTGATCTAGATTTACTGACTGTATTTAATCATCATATCTCTTTAGTCATTTTTAAAAACGAAAAGGGCTTTTGGTTTACAAATAATTCAAGGGCCTAAAATAAAACCAGATTTTATTTACTGTAGTAGTACTAGTTTGTCCCTGTGCACTTTAGCCAATGCCTTTCCAAGATTAAAAACAAAAGACTTTTTAAAAAGTACATTAGTGGGATAAACGTTCGCATTTTAAAAAGTTTTCCACTTGGTGGTAAAACTTCCGGTTTGAAAGGGAAGGGCCCCAAGTGGAGCAGTTGGTTACCTGTGTCCACTCTTTCAACAGTCACCTTGCACAGCTCCTCATGAGCTTGGCAAGTACCATTCCATTGGTCAAGTAATTAATTAAGAAATACACCAGATAGCTATTATCTGAACGATCGCTCAGAGGAATAACTTTTTATTTTCAATCCACTGACACTGATTGAAGCTTTTAATCTAGGTGTCATGGGAGAGAACAAGTTCGACAGGACGCTCATGACTTTGTGGAGGAGATAAGAATTCTAAGCCAACAATTAGTACCTGGCAGACTTGGTAAGTGAAATGGGACAGCAAGAAAGAAGATTACCAACTTTCTCCCCAGACGCCAAGAATGACTTAACACTCCTATTCAAACCTGAAATGAGTTATCAACTTCAAACACTCAAATATATTATACCATACAGAAAACAATAAAAATCAAAAGGCACATACACATGATGTAGGAGCTTTGCCACCATCTCTTAACACTCTGATGTTTGCAGAGGAAAGAAGATGAGCTTTGCTGTCAGCCTGAGGCTCAAACCATGTCTCACTACCTTCGCTGCAGCCCTGGGCAACGGGCTCCCCTTTCTCTTCCAGAAAAAAATGGGGATAATCCTGCCTCACAGTGCTGGGCAGATTCGAAGAGAGAACAGAGAGCAGACATTGCCCTGGCCCAGCACACTAAAGGTGCTCAATAAATGCTGCTTCCCATTCTGGGATAGCCACCAGCACAGCTTCGGGACCATGCAGCTGGCGCAGAGCGGGCAGCAGCCCGGACTGAGCCCTACAGGCTGTGTGACCTTGGGGAGGAGAAGCAAGAGGACTTGTCTTGCTCACCTGCCAGGCAGGAGTGCTGGGAGGAACAAAAAAATGAGTGTTCACAAAAGCTTGTTAACAATTGGCAAAGCGCTGTAGGATAAAAAGGAACAACCTTGCAATTATATTTGACGTGCGGAACTAGAAGTATGATGTACCAAAACCACTTTGTCTTTGTTCTGTCTGTCCTTTTCCTGGGTTTAAAAACACATACCCTTTTCTTGACTAATGCCTTATCTCTTTATTTTTCTCTCATTCCTCTACACAGTTAACATATTTTAATGAAAAAATTCTAGGAGTTAGCTTTTGCTGCAAGGCAAAAACCTCCTAAGCAGACATTATACCCAAGTTCAAGGGTAAATAAGACTAACAAAAAGGTGTACGGATTTTACACACACACACACACACTCCCATACCTCCCCCCTCAGAGTTATCTGTTACTTTGGTTACATTCCACACCACCAGGAATACAAAAGAAACAACATTACATTCAGGACCACTACAGGTTAAGGTTTAAGGGTGTATTTCTATAAATTAACTTTACAGAGAGCTACAGTTACACAGTAAATAAATGTCTGTGAAGCAAAAATTTTGCTTTGAGCTGATGCACTACTCAGAGAGAAAAAAAATCACTGGTTTGATTTTTTGAAGGGTCTTTTATGTTTGGTCATCAGACATTTTTCCTTCCTAGTTTCTGGGAATGAAGGTAACAGCAGGTACCGCGTTCTTACCAGCAATTACTGACGTCACATCATGCAGGCATGCTCTAAATTTAGTAGCCCACATGTACCGTGTATAGTTATTAATTTTATTAATATAGGATAAGTCACTAGATTTAGTGCAGCAGGAAATGAAAGGCCTGACTTCCACGTTTTTCTCTGAATTTTTATTGGAAAGGTAAAGACCTTCCATGAATTGGTGCCTTAGGAAGTACTGTGAGAAAATAAACTCTCCCGTAATTTGACCTCCACTTCTCAGGAAAAATGGTTTACATAAAAAAAATGATTTGCTCTCCAGCTTCCCACCAGGCTGGAGCTACTTCTGAGTCTTTCAAAGGTAGCTCATCAACCAGGTGAGTGTACTAATGATTAGAACAAGATGAGAGCAGTTAATAGCTTTCTTGAGACCCAAAATAAAGGTCAGCTGGAAGAGGTGCAACTCTGCTCACTTCCTTTTTGGCCACTAAAATCTTGCTGGCCTGGCTATCACTGCTTTAAACCCAGCTCTTGAAGTAAGGGTGAGCTGGAGAGCTGGAGGGTGGGACAAGGGCTTGGCCACCAAGTCCCCTCCCAGCATCACACCGGATAGTGCAGGAGGAAGCACTCCAGCTGAAAGCCTACGGCTAATTAAGTTTTATTATTCTTAACAGGCAACCAAAAATCCAGGGAATAGTCTAGAACCGGGTTGGTAACCTATGGCCCATGGGCCAAGTCCAGCCTGTCACCTGTTTCTGTAATAAGGCTTACTGGAACACAGTTATGCCTATTTGTTTACTATCTATGGCTCCTTCCACCCACAAAGCCAAAAATATTTACAATCTGGCCCTTCTCCAAAAAAGTTTGCCAATTCCAGCCTAGATCCGTACTGTCCATTACAGTAGCCACCAGACACGTGTGTCTATTTAAGTTTAAAATAACATTAAAAATTCAGTTTCTCAGCTGCACATTTTAACACCTTAAGGACCGCTCACGAGTTTTCTCCTGTTTCGTGCGTCATCTGTTAAGGACCGCTCACGAGTTTTCTCGTTTTTCACTGTAGTTAAGATGATTTAAATAACGTGCAGTTTGCCCAAAAACGTGCGGTCCCTGGCGTATGTCTTAGAGCAGACGTCCTCAAACTATGGCCCGCGGGCCACAAGCGGGTGTTTTTGCCCATTTGATTTTACTTCAAAATAAGATATGTGCAGTGTGCATAGGAATTTGTTCATAGTTTTTTTTAAACTATAGTCCGGCCCTCCAATGGTCTGAGGGACAGTGAACTGGCCCCCTGTTTAAAAAGTTTGAGGACCCCTGTTAGAGATTTCTATGCGGTACAAAAGGTGTTAAGTGCTCCACGGTCTCATGTGGCCAGCGAACACCTTAGTGGACAGCACAGAGAACATTTCCACCTCCTGGACAGTTCTGGGCAGTGCTGGAAGTACAGAATTTAAGGCATCAAACTCAATTGACAGCCGTCAAGTTCCAGATGACTCTCTCCTTGTACAGACAGAAAGATTTACACTATGTTTCAAAAAATATGTCCCTTTCACACTTGAGCTTTTCAGGAAATACTAATTCACCATATTAATCATAAACGCCAGACTATTTGGTAGACAATAACTGTCAAATCGCCTGGGACTACCACTCAGTGTAGTGATCACATTTACCCATTTGTTTACCTGGCTGTTCCCACCCCTTGTGGACTGCAAACTCTGTGAAAGCTGAGCCACAGCACTTGCTCATACTCCACGGTAGGATTCTGCCTGGCATGTGGTACGGATCAACAAATATTTGTGAACCGAGTAAGAAATGAACCCCAGGCACAAAACTGTTATACAAAAAGAGGCCAATGAACCAAATACATGATAGGGCATTAAGAAAATATGGTAATCCTGTAGCAAAATATTCTTCAAATAGCCAAAATTTCTATTTTAAAATGAGTTTAAAAAAAAAAAAGATTCAAAAAGATTCAAAACAGCT
>VBSM01001979.1:1985995-2019567 GCA_008086735.1 Cheirogaleus medius
CTAAAAAAGGACATTTAAAAACCACTGAACAAATCCCTAAGGGATATTGCCTATATTAAAAGATTACAAATGTCTGTATGTTCCCTCCAAAAACCAAGTAAAAGGAAATATAAATACTATAAATGCAATGAGTTAATAATATTACTATAATTGATTAGAAAAACACTGAGACCTCAGTGTTTAAATTTGTTTCACAAAAGAACTATAAATGATCAATAATTGTATCAAAAAGTATTTTTTAACCTATCAGTCAACAATTTAAATTACCATTTTTTAAAACGGTAATTACTCAATACTGGTACACGTATGATGTAACCTTGCCAAAAAAAAAATCTATAAATTTTTCTGACTCTTTCAGAAAATATTTTGGCAATATGTATCAAGATTCTTTGTCTAAGTAATTTGACTGCTGGGAATCTATTCTAGAAATACCACAAATGAGCATCACATTTCTTAAAATAATCATTTAAAAAATTGTGCTGAACTACACATAAAATTTACCATTTTAACTATTTTTAAGCATATAGTTCAGTGACATTAAGTACATTCACACTGTTGTGCAGCCATGACCACCATCCATCCACAGAACTCTTCTCATCTTGCAAAACCAAAACTTTGTACCCATTAAACAATAACTCCCCTTTTATGCTTCCTCCCAGCCCCTGGCAACCACCATTCTACTTTCTGTTTCTATGAATTTGACTACTCTAGATACTAATACAAGTGGAATCACACAGTATTTGTCCTTTTGTGACTGGCTTATTTCACTCAGCATAATGCCCTCAAGGTTCATCCATGTCATAGCAAGTGTTAAAATTCACGTCCAAGGTTGTATTCCATTGGTATATAGCACAGTTGTTTATCCATCTATCCACCGATGACACTTGGGCTGCTTCCACCTGTCGGCTATTATGAATAATGCTGCTATGAACATAAGTGTACAAATATCTGTTCACATCCCTGCTTTCAATTCTTTTGGGTGTATAACCAGAAGTGAAATTGCTGGATCATATGGCAGTTTTGTTTTTAGTTTTTTGAAGAACTGCCACACTGTTTTCTCCAGTGGCTGCACCGTTTTACATTCCCACTAACAGAGCACAACAATTTCAATTTCTCCACAACCTCACCAACATTTGTAATTTTTTTTTAAATAGCAGCCATCCTAATGAATGTGAAGTATTTCATTGTAGTTTTGATTTGCACTTCTCTAATGATTAGTGACATTGAATATCTTTTCATAAGCTTCTCGGTTATCTGTATATATTCTTTGGAGAAATGTCCATTTAAGTCCTTCACACAATTTAAAAACCAGATTTTTGTTTCTGCAGGAGTTCTGTATATATTTTGGATATTAACTCCTTATCTGATACACAATTTGCAAATGCGTTCTCCCATTCTGCGACTTGCCTTTTCACTTTGCTGATTGTGTCTTCTGATGCAGAGAAGTTTTAAATTTTGATGTAGTCCACTTCATACCTATTTTTACTTTAGTTGCCTGTGCTTTGCGTGTCATATCCAAGAAATCACCATCTAATCAAATGTCATGAAGCTTTTCCCATTTTCTTCTAAGAGTTTTATAGTTTTAGCCCTTTTGTTTAGATCTTTGATCCATTTTGATTTAATTTTTGTATGTGGTGTGAAGTGCCCCACTTCATTCTTTAGCATGTGGTTATCCTGTTTTCCCAACACCATTTGTTGAAAAGACTTTCTTTCCCCACTGAATGGTCTTGGCACCCTTGTCAAAAATCATTTGACCATCTATGTGAGGGTTTACTTCTGGGATCTCTATTCTATCCCATTAGTCCATGTGTCTGTCTTTATGCCCATGCTACACTGTCTTGATTACCATAGTGGCTTTGTTGTAAGTTTTAAAATCAGAAAGTGTGAGTCCTCTAACTTTGGTCTGTCTTCTTTTTCAAGATTGTTTGGCTATGCTGATCCCTTGAGATTCCCTATGAATCTTAGGATGAATTTTTCTATTTCTGGAAAAAATACTGTAAAAGTTTTAATAGGGATTGCATTGAATCTGTTGGTTGCTTTGGATACTACTGACATCTTAACAATATTAAGTCTTCCAATCCATAAACTTAAAATGTCTTTCCATTTTTTGGTGTCATCTTTAATTTCTTTCAGCAAAGTTTTGTAGTTTTCAGTGTACAAGTCTCTTACCTTCTTGATAAGTTGATTTCTAAGTATTTTATTCTTTTTGAGAGCATCATACTTTATTTATGGTTCTAAAACTACCTTAATGTCAAAGGGATTATCCCACACATCCAGTGAAATATTATGCATCCATCCCCCCAAAATACTAATACATTTATATAATGAAAACGTAAGTGAAAAAGGCAGTATAAAACTTTTCAGAAATAGCATGATCATAAAAGAATCACTTCCAAAATATCAACGGTAGTCATCATGGGGAGGTATGGCGATGAATTTTTCCTTTTTTTATTGATATATAATAGTTGTACATACTTTGGGGTACATGTGATATCTTGATACATGTATATAATCTGAAATGAATGATCAAATCAGGGTAACTGGGATATCCATCACCTTATTTATCTTTTCTTTGTATTGGGAACATTACAATTCTTCTCTTCTAGCTATTTGGAAATACACAACAAATTCCTGTTAACTATATTTCCTTACTGTACTCTCAAATACTAGAACTTATTCCTTCTATCCAACTGTATTTTCGTACCTCTTAACCAACTTCTCTTTATCCCCTTCTCTCCCTTCCCCTCCCCAGTTTCTGGTAACCACCATTCTACTCTCTACCTCCACAATATCCACTATTTTAGCTCCCACATGAGGGAGAACGTGTGGTATTTGTCTTTCTGTGCCTGGCTTATTTCACCTAACACAATGACCTCCAGTTTTATCCATGTTGCTGTAAATGACAGGATTTCACTCTTTTTTATGGCTGAATAATATTCCACTGCATATACACACCACATTTTCTTTATCTATTCATCTGTTGATGGACACTTAGGTTGATTCTAAATCTTGGCTACTGTGAATAAACATGTGAGTGCAGATATCTCTTCAACATACTGATTTCCTTTCTTCTGGATACAGACCCACCAGTGGGATTGATCTATGTGATTATTTATGAAACTTCCTTATATCCTTCAGTATTGCTAAAGCAAGCACATATTACTTTCATGAGAATTAAATGTAGCAATTTTTAAAAATAATTTTTAAAAAGAGATATAGGTTAAATTACAGCAGGGAGAATCCCTTAATGAGTGCTGCCTCAGGTATAGGTTAAGAACAGAGAAAGGGCTGTGATGGGAGCCGTGGAAATCTGATAGAAAAGATTATGATGGATACATGAGATCATGTATATAAAAATACATAAACAGAAATTAGCTGAAATCAGCCATGAAAAATTGAACCCACAGATTAGAGGATGTTGACTCCTTGTCTCAATCAGTTATGAGCTGCCTACATTTTTTACCATAAGTCTGTTCCCTTTGCACTCATCTAAGCTATAGGGCTCACTTGGTCTCCGGAGCACTTTCTCCATTGATGAAACAAGCTCTTGGCAAATGCAACCCAGAAGAGGCTCTAATGCAGCCACGTTACTGGGACATGTTTTCATCATCTGCTCAGGGAGGGACCAGACAGAGGGGACAGCTCAGCACAGGGAAAGAGGCTGCCTTGAATAACCCCAGGCTGGATCTTTCCTCACGTGTAAAAGGGGATGTATACCTACCTCCTCCTATTGTTAAGAAGAGCAAACACCATGTACGGAGGACACTCCCCCTACGGAGTTGAAGTGGACAGCCCAGGAGGGAACAGCTCTGGCTGAGGCAGGATATAAGTAAATGTAGCTCTGGCTATCACACGCAAAATGCAGGAAGCAGCAGGCACCGTCCCACTCAAAAAACATGGGTTGTCCACCAACAGTGTTTCAGAGAGATCCCTCCGGCTGAAATGTGGGGCTGCAGCAGAGCCACTTAAGGGATTTCTACTTAGACTAACCCCTTCCGAGCAGTCTTCTTACCTCCTGGTTCTGTGGCTCTCTCCCTCAGCCCAGGCCCTAATTCCTGGTACCCATCAAATATACTGAATGAATGAATGAATCAAGCATAGCACCCAGTTCTGATCTTACAAAACCCCCTTGCTACTCTTCACACCTCCACCCTGTGGCACATAGTTAAGAGGGATACGCCATCGGATCCCTTCGAGAACAGCAATTCCCATTCCTCCGAATGCAGACCCCTTTCCAGGCCTCCCATGCCACACTTGCTGCAGGACTGGACACCTGTCAGTCACTGCCTATGGTCAGGCCTACCTGCCTTCTGTGCCGGCCTCACAACAATGCTTCTGCACCTTTCCTGAGGCTGTGGCTGCACCATGAAGGGGTGGAGCCAGTGCCAAGGACGGGCGGGCGCCTTGCCATTCAGTCCAGAGTGCCTCCCCAACTGAACGTGGGCACACAGACCCACAGGCCTCTCACCAAATACCATACATACAGTAATCTTTGCATTATACAAAAATGAAGGTTTGAAAAGTAATTATTCTTTATTCTTTATTGTCTGGATCCCCCATCACTGTTTCATTCTTTACTTAAAAACAAACTGCCTGTAAATATATCCCACTGATGTTATTTCCAGATAGTAGTTCCAAATAAAACTTTCAAATTTTCATTTCAAAATTCAACTGAAGGTTTTATTTTTATTTTCCATCTTCTCCAGCAATTTTGTAGGCAAATTAAATATGCTTGTATTTTAGTGAAGGAGTTTTACAGTAATTAACAAAAAGTTGGTGTTTTGAACCTAGAGCATCATAACCACAGTGCACTGACAGGGTGCTGGCCAGCACTATTTTTTTTTAATTAGAAGCTATGTGAGCATGGATGATGTATGCTTTGTTAAGTGAGAAATCTAACCTAAAAAATTTGGCTTCACTTACAGTTTAAAATAGACTTTTTTCTGAGACAGATAAAGATTCCTAATATCCAGCTATGTTCAAAGGTTTCCAGGGAACTGCTTGTCAATAGCAAGGACAAGCAGAAAGGCACTCGTACTCTGTTAACGTGAGTCCTCTGAGTGACAAGCTTGTCCACAGGGAAGCTCAGTGTAGGGACATGGAACAAATGAAGTTAAATCTACCCTAAGTGCTGTGTCCTGAGGCCTTGGCTTACTTCTCTACTCCCTGCAGTGAGACTGGAAAACCTTATAAACAAAGCAAGTGCTCACACTCCTTCCTTTTTCTGAGAACACAGGAAACCAACACAAAGTATGTAAAGCATGCACACATCAGAGTGCTTTCATGCTAATTGTTTTGTTTAATTTGCCTACATTCTTACCAACCCATGTAGTAGGTCAAGTGAGTCATAAACCTCATTTTCCAAGAAGTCTGAGGGGGAGTGAGGTGAAGGGAACCTTGAGCCTGGACGGGTTCTGGCCACCCTGAGAGAGTGGTTTCCATCTCTATGGAAACTAAGGGAGGAGGGAAAGGACAGGCTGGGGGCCTGGAGGGCTTTTCCTTTCCTCAGTGAACATACTGTGTGTTTTCTGGATCCTTGGCAGATGCGAGACTGGGAGACACACACAAAAGAGTTAACATGAGTAGTGAGTGGTATAATGTATACAGTGTGTTCTGCAACCCAGTGTCCACCACTGATATATGGATAAGCAAACTGTGGTCTGTCCACACATGGAACACCATTCAGCAAAGTTCTGGCACATGCTACAACACGGGTGGACCTTGAGAATATTATGTTTAGTGAAATAATTTAGATACAGAAGAACAAATACTGTATGATTTCACTTGAATTAGGTTCCTACAGTAGGCAAAACCATAGAGCCAAAAAGTAGAATAGACGTTACTTGGTGTTGGGGGAGGGGAGAGGGAAGCCTTATTGTTTCATGGAGTTTCTGTTGGGGGAAGGTGAAAAAATTTGGGGTGTAGATAGCATCGTGAATGTATTTAATACCACTGAACTGTACACTTATGAATGGTTAAAATAATAAATATTATGCTATGTACATTTTACCACAATTTAAAAAAAAGATAAGGAAGGCTTGAGTCAGGGAATTTCAGGAAACACTTGAGAAGGCAGGAGCAGCAGGGTGCTAGACTGCACAGAGGATGAATATGTCCAAGGAGTGGCCTCTGTGTATGTGAGTGAGTGAGAGAGAGAAATATTAGAGAGATATTATATATAAGCTGAATTTAAGGTGCTGGGAGAAATCTAGGCAATGTATGGGGAAGTCTGAGCTAAACATTAAAGTGAAATTACAGCTGGCAACTGGAAACCAAACCCCTGGTGCTGCCCAGAGAGAGTTGAGCTTGAGTCCAGAGTGACGTCAAGGCCACGTTCGTGGCTCCCAGGCAGTAGAGAGAAGGGTGTGCTGGAGGGGCCAGGCTCAGGCTGTCTGATAGGTGACTAGCTCTCAATTCCTCACAAGGGGCTGGAGCTAGAATGCCACGGTGGCTCTGGGCCCTCTAGCTCCCCGAGGGCAAGGGCCACCCCTAGTCATTGTTCTCACTGTCTGTTTACTCTCAACAGCACAGATGGCCAGTGGGAATTGGCACCTGCCTTACCAAGCCCGGGGCTGTGTCTTCTCATTATTGTGGGTAATCATAGAAGGATACGAAATCAAAACACGTGAGAGAAGCAAAGACTAATGAAAGCAGAGATCCCCTGTCCAGCTCTTTCTAAGCCGACTAGAGTAAGAGCAGGCACTCTGGTAACTTCCTCACACTCTGTCTTTATAATTCTTCAATAGCAAGAGGCCAAAGCTCCTTTATACATGTGTAATTCATTTTTAAGCAGCCAAACCCCCACTTTTATGGCAAATTTTTTACTCTTTTACTGGAAAATAAACTGTTTTGAATAGGGGTGAAATATTGTATTTTTACAAGAGCAAGAAATATAAAATATTTAACTGCTATTCAAAAGCCAATTTTAAAAAATCCAAGTAAATTTTCCAAACAATAATGTAACAAGTTCTTTCACAAAAGGCCAAGTACTTAGCAAGTCCTCTGCTCCACGACCTCTCGTGAGTTGATAAATAACATTATTCCACTATAACTTCGACTTCTCTCAGGCCATCCTTTCTAAAACAGGGAGAATGGCCAAAGAAACAAAGTCCATGATTAATTTACTCCTCCCATAAGCATCTTTTAAAAAGTTGGTTTCTTCATTTAACATTTAATACTTCTACCTTCTAGACCAAAAATGTTAAATGAAGCAATTAATTCAGAAAAATCCTTCGATCAACAGGTCTGAAGATATATTCAACCTCACTGTGAAAAAAATTAAAAAATGAAAGACTATTTTCCACTTAACAAGCAACTAAAACTTTTAATGATCCCAGTACTGGCGAGGTGTAGGGGACGAGCATCACACACACGCAGGGTAGCAGTGGATACGGCGCCGCCTCTCTGGAAAGTGTCTGGACAACATCTACCAAGGGTTTTTGAAAACTCATACTCTTTTGATCCAGTACTTCCTTTCTTTGACTCCAGCTTAAGGAAAGGTTCAAAGATGTGAACAACAATGATAACAAAAGATTTACTTAACAGCATTGCTTATAATAGCTGAAAAAACTGGGGTACCCACAGAATGAAATAATAAATGGTTGTTAAAAATCATGCCTCTCATTTCCACTAATGTCAGAAACAAGACAAGTAGTACTCTCACCACTATTACGTAACATTTTACTGGAATTATCAGTCAACTCCAGAGAAAGACATGAAAGGTATACAATGAAAAACAAAGAGGTGAAATTATCTTTATTGTTTAGATGATCTGATTAGATACCTGGAACACCCAAAAGAATCAACTGAAAAACTACTGCAAACATAAGATAATCTGGCAAGGGAGCAGGATGTGAAAGCAAGACCCAAAAATCCACAGCCTTCATATAAACAATAACTATTTGGAAGACACAATGTAAGAAAAGACCCCTATTTACAATAGCAACAATAATAAGACTATCTGGGCATTAACTTAATACGAAATGTGCAAAACCCACATGAAGAAAACTTAAAAACATCCTAAAGGACATGAAATTGGACTTGGAAAACAGGAAGACACAACATACTCTTAGATAAGAGGAAGTACACATTATAAAATGCCAACCCTTCCTCAGATATTTTAAAAATGTAACGAGATCCCAATAAAATGTCAACAGTAGCCGAGTGATGGGGTGTATGCCTCCAGTCCCAGCAACTTGGGAGGCTGAGGCAGAAGGATCCTTTGGGCCCAGTAGTTCAAGAACAGCCCAGGCAACATAGTAAGACCCCATCTCTGAAAAAAAAATAAGTAAAATAAAAATGCCAACAGCTTTTTCTGCAATGAGATGAGCCAATTTAAAGTTCCAATTGTTTGTAATAATGTCAGTATTGTTGGGAATTATTTTAGTAGAATGTAGCCATAATTACATCAACGATGTTAGAAATCAAGATTTTCAGTGTAAGACAAAGAGATAAAACTCTGAAAATACAAGAAAAAAGTGAAAACACTATAATATTAAAATTGAACTGAAAATATCAATATGAATGTGTGACTAAAATAATTTATATTTGAGCTCCCTCCATTGAAAAAGCACTTAAAAGTAATGTAAGTCTAGTAGCAATGAGCACTCTTACTGCCTAGATTTTGGTCTCTAATATCATTTCCTACTGAAAGGAACCAGGCTCTTTGAAAAATACTGATTCTAAGTTTAGGGCAGGGAAAATACAAAGTAAGCTTTGGGGATACCTCACTGTGTCAGAAATCAAGGAATCGAAAACAAACGAGGCTAAAAAGCCTCATAGACTATGAGCTAGTTTAATGGACACTCAGTGGTTGAAATTAGGCATTTGAACACCAGGAAGAGTAGTGATTTTAGTACATTAAAACACATCTAAATCAATGACATCAGTCCATAATGTTATTAAAGAGAAAGCCAGAAAAAAAGCTTAAGTTGTCACCATTTGAGGGAAACTGATACCTAAAAGACAAAGAATTAAGCTTATCCTGCTTTTCTAGCAGGAACCATATTTTAGTATAACCAAATATCTCCAGTTGGGAAGGAGAATCACTGCTTTCAAAAGAATGCTAGATTAAACGTTGAAGTCTCTAGTGAAAGTATTGACTCAGGCGAGGCTTATCAACTGGTATTTAAAACATTAGCATATGGTTGAGGGGGAATAGACACTGGCAGGATGCCAAAATATACACAGCAGAGTATCACTAGTACTTTCTGAATTGTAAAGGGAAACGTAATTGTTCAGTGGAGAGATCAATCTGTCATCGCCTTAATTCAGTGGTAAAATTTAAAATTTAGCATCCCTTTGGATAGGTAACGAGAGATTATGCATCTGCCACAATAACAACACTATCTCCTGAGTTACACAGCATCACCTTTGATGTATTTCAGCCAAAAAGGTTTTCATTTACAGGACCCACAGGGAACAAGTAGGATATTCTGCAGAATGCTGGGCTAATTTAACAAGTCAGTGTTGTGGTTTAAGGTATTCCCAGACTGGCACTGCCCCCAGGTGTCTGGCTAAACAAAAACAAATTCCTGCTGAAGATGATACTTTCATTCTAGGTTTCAATTTATTTCAAATATTTGAATACAATGATCAGCATACAATAAAAAAATCATCAGGTACACGAAGAAATAAGACATCATGAACAAAACATAACAAAGACTTCAGATACCGGTACTACCTGAAACAGGCTATAAAACAGCTGTGCTTACATATATATATATATATATGTGCAACCTATACTTAAAGAAATGACAAGTTTGACAGCATGTGCAATAGAATAGGAAAATATTTTTAAATGACACTGCAGATTAAAAAAGAACCAAATAGAACTTCTAGAAATGAAAAAAATACATCTGAAATTAAAAGCTCAACAGAAGGGCTTAACACATACAGACAAACCTGAGGATTATCAATGAGGTAACAGAAATTGAGAGTGTTTAGAAACTTTGATAGCAATTTAAGATGGTAATTTTATGTCTTCTGACTATAATAATAAAAAACTGTGGGTGTATTTCACATTTCAAACTTTTAAATGATTTATTTTTATTATATTTTATGATAAAATAAAGGACTCATAAAGGATAAAGAACTTTTACAATAACAAGATGACGACCAACTTAAAAATAGACAAAAGATATGAATAGATGTCTCAGAAAAGAAGATATACAAACGGCTAATAGACACATGAAAAGATGCTTAATATCTCCATTCACTGGGGCAATACAAATGAAAACCATAGTGAGACACCACTATATACACCCAAGAAAGGCTATAAGCATAAAGACAGATAATAATAAGATTGGCCAAAATGTGGACACACTGGAGCCCTCATACACTGCTGGCCAGCATGTAAAATGGCACAACCACTTTGGAAAACAGTTTGGCAGTTTCTTAAAAAGCTAAACATAAACTTACCATACAAGCCAGCAATTCCACTCCTAGGCATCTACCCAAGAGAAATGAAAATATATGTTCACACAAAGACTTACATGTAAATGTTCACAGCAGCATTATTCATAACACTTAAAAAACAACCCAATGTCCATTAACTGGTGAATGGATATACAAAATATGGTATATTCCATATGACTGAATATTATTCAGCATTAAAAAGAAACAAGGTAATCAACATGGATAAGCCTCAAATACATTATACCAGGCAAAAGAGCCACATGTAAAAGACTACATATTGTACAATTTCCTTTATATGAACTGTCCAGAAAATGCAAATTTAGAGACAGCAAGCAGACCAGTGGTTGCCTGCAGCTGGGGATAGGAGTGGGAATTGATGCTAATGGGCATGAGGTAACTTTTGAAGGCTTCTGGAAATATTCCAAAACTGGATTGTAGTGATGGTTGCACAGCTCCACATTTATTAAAACAATCAAAATTTCCACTTACAATGGATAAATTTTAAGGTATGTAAATTATGCCTCAACAAAATTTTAAAAAAGAAAAATCTATGACTTGAAAAGTCAGAAAAAAAAGAAAATCAAGGGATAGGGCTTGAAGTTATACTGAGAAGGAATACATGGCTTTAAATTCTTTTATTATTAAAAAGCAAACTAAAAATAAGTGAACTCTATGCAACTTACTAAATGAAGAAAAGGATAAGAGAAATAGGATAATTAAAGATAAAAGTGGAGATGAATGATACTGAACACAAACAAAATAGTCAAAAGAATACGTGAACTCATAAAGAGACATCACCACCACAGATGTGGAAGAGATTAAAAAGTTCATCAAACAACATCATGTACAAGGTAACACATGACATAGTCTAAATGGATCCACTATGGAAGAAGCTACAGATTTATCATAGTGAAAAGCATTAGGCCCAGCTGAGTTTTAAGTCACTCTTTTAATGCTATTTTATGGGCACATTCACATTTTATTATTTCTGAAATCTGGGTGCATCTTACAAACCTGTCATGAGATGGCAGTGTCAGAGAGCAGAAGGGAAACCTTATGTAGACCACGCTTGGGAGAGATCACAAAGTGCCAGTGTCAACGCATCTTAAGATTTGATAAAATACAGTAGTACAAAAAAGGAAGAAAACTACAGACCACTTCTATACAGAAGCAAAGATTCTAAAGAAAATGAATAAACCAAACTAGGCACTGTATAAAATACACCATGACAAAATTGAGGTCTATCCCAGTAAAGCAAAGAGGAGTTCAAAACCAGAAAAATCTAACACCACAGCAATTATAATATTAATGTCTTAAGTACAAAAATCATACAGCATTTGATAAAATTCAGCAGCAGTGCAGAACCATCATGCACTGGCATGGCACCCATCAGCCTGCAATAAATAGTGAGGGCCATGCTAGTGTGGACTGTGGAACACCAGCAGCCCGGTAAAGACCATTTATCAGAAACCAAGAGCCACTTTTCCATTAAATGAGGACGTGTTGAAACCAGTTCCTAAAATGGGAGAAAGCAGGAATGCATGCTTTCACCTCTGTTATCTATGTTTTATTGGTTCTAGCTAGTGTTATAATAAAATTAAAATAACAAGTATATATCAGTATAAATATTGGAAGAGAGATAAAAGAACCTAATTACAAATGACAGGACTACATATGCAGATTCTAGTAAAAAAATTACTAAGATTAATAAGAAAATTTGATAAGGTGATGGTGTAATATTTAAAAACCAATTATCTTTTCATGAGAATAGCTAGAACCAATTAGAAGCAGAAATGGAAAAATTATAACCCAGTCATCAGAGTGACAAAGACTATAAAGTATTTAGAAATAAATTTAATGGAAAGTTAGAGATTTACAAGAAAGCCATAAAATCTTGTAAGTAAGAAAACAAGACCCAGAAAAATGGAGGCCATATACTATGGTATCTTCTTAGATGGAAAAAGAGTATCATGAAAGTGTCAATCCTCCCCAAATTAAAATATAACTTTAATGTAATTCTAACCAATTCCTAATGTTTCTGAACTAGATGAAATTATTTTAGCATATATACAGAAACACTGTTTTAGAAAAGCCAAGAAAGAATTATCAAACAAGACCAGTGAGGGGAATTAGCTTGATCAATGCGAAATTCTCCAGGACATGAGGATTTACTATGTAGAATTTATCCTTTTGGGGAACAGTGAAAAGTGTCAGTGGGAGTATGTTGCATGCCATTCTTACTAGATATAATGAGAAATGGAGGAAAAGGAAGTTGAGAATAGAAAGCAGATGTAGAACAGATGGCCTGGAGAAAGAGGCAGAGGAAATGTACTCAGGCCTGCACTGGTACTTGCACGGGCTGTGCCCTGCCCACGAAAGAGGCAGGGTTCATGCTCAATGTGCCTGTATCATGGCCAGAACCAAGCTCCTGCTGTAACAGGTATCAGGGATAAGGCTTGGCCCATGAAGGTCAATAATGGTTATGCAAAGCCTTTTCCATCCCAGACAGCCAAATCATTGGGCTTCCTGAAGGCAACGGAAGGAAGAGGTGTGCACGTATTCCTTTCCTTGCTGTCTCCCCACTGGGCTGTTCACTCCAGGAGAGCAGGGGCTTGGTTTTGTTTAATTGTGTACCGCCAGTACCTAGAACCACTTTCATGGGGGCTCAATACATATTTTATGAATGAATGAATAGCATCAGAAAGCATGGACTATTTGGGAAGAGAAAGACTCATCAAAAATTATTTTGTATGCATATGATCTACCACAAAGGTAAACCTAATAGCCAAATACAAGCTCTGTAAAATGAAGTGAGTGGGAAGCCTGGATTTCTAGCAAGCAAAGGGCAGAAAATTCATCCCCCCACTCATAAGCCCACCCACCCAACCCTCCCTCCCTCCACCCGAGCATCTACCCGGAGTTCCTGCTATATACCCTGCAGCATGGAAGGCACAGGGAATAAAGCTATAAGGGAGACAAACTTCCTGCTCTCACTGAGTTCATACTCAATGCAAATTAACTTTAAAAGACTCATTATTATAAATTTAATGTATGGAAAATGTCCGATGTTTATTTAGCATACTAGTCTTATATTTTAGTAAATTTAAAGGTTTTAAGAGGTTGACATTTGACTTTAGGTTCCTTATCCTGTTTTTCTGTTATAAGGTTTTAAAAGTACCTCAACCTCAAAATTCCCTAAATGAAAACTTTTAGGGATTAAATACTCTGAGATGGAAACAGGTAACTGTGCCATTTTGGGGGAAATTTAAAGTAAAGAGCACTTTTCCCTGACTAATTTCAAATAAAGAACCCCTGAATAGAGGTAATCCTCAAATGATTTGTAACCAAGAATGTCCATAAAGTGCTATAGCTATAGGTCTTACTTCTCTCACATTAGAAAAATGAAGAAACTCTGCTATAATTTTTATAATTACTCTACTTGTAATAACTCCTTTCTGAATTGATAGAGTTCTAAGACAAATGAGAGTCAATTTTTAGAAAAAAGTTGGCTAGCTTAATATAATATGAAAAGATTTTCAGTTTTTCCTGATTTCTTAGTGTATATACTCATAACACATTAGTTATTAGATTTTTATCTAAATAGCTCTGGAATTTAAAATGTTGGTTGAGTAAATATAAGTTAATGACATTCAATCTAAAAAAACCTCTAATACAGAAGATGATTCTGCAAAATACAAACACAGCAAAGATATAAGAAGTCAGCAAACAATCAAAACGTTATTCCTTCCCCCAAATAGCCAAAATCTAACTTTTTAAAAGACAAAAGAATTACCTTTTAAAGATGGTAGTTTTTGAAGTTCTCTATTACTGCTTGCGCTAAACCTTGAAGAATTTTGCCGTTTGTCTTTCTTCAGTATGGGCTGAGAGAGTGGTACTTTTATTTTAGAAGATACTGTAGACGAGACAGCAACAAGGCTGTTTTTCCTGCTGGAAATTGGCTTCCAAAACAAAAACAAAAACAAATGAATATGTACAATGGTTGCATTTCATAGCACAATCAAAATATAGAAAAACCATATGCAAAAACATAATCTGGGACAGCCCCCTGCACTCTACTAGAGACAACACCATTCCTTAGAGTTGCTGGAGTGTGGCGCTTATGTTCCACCTTTAGTAATGCTAGACTTTGAGAGATTTGTAGATATACCTAATTTCTTATCACTTCCTTCAAACTTTTGATTTCTAAATATTTGCCACAAAGGTTGATGTGGTAGGCTGACCTTCCTGAAAGATGTTAACATCTTAATCCCTGGATCCTGGGAATATGTGACCTTACTTGGCAAAAGGGACTTTGCAGATGTGATTAAGTTAAGGATCTTGAGATGGGAGATGATTGGATCATCCTGGATTATCCAGGTGAGCCCAAGGTAATCACACAGGGCCTGGGAACAGAGGGGTGGGAGGCGCAGACAAGAGAAGGCAATGAGATGATGGAAGCAGAGGGAGATCTGAAGATGCCACACCGCTGCTCTCAAGACGCAGGAAGGAGCCAGGAACCAAGGAAGGCAGGCAGCCTCTGCAGGTGTGAACGGCAGGAAATGGAATCTCCTCCAGAGCCTCTAGAGGGAGCATGGCCCTGCTGACACCTTAATTTCAGCCCTGTTTCGGATGTCTGATCTACACAACTGTAAGATAATAAGTTTGTTCTTTTAAGCAACAGTTGAATACCCCAAAAATGATACGTTTTCCCTGCTAGCTCACCACTCAGCCCTCAGAAATCAGTGAAGGCTGTAGGAACGTGCTTTCCCCTAGGGCCTCCGGAAATGCTCCACTTTCTAGCTGCTTTCTCCTTGCATTTGCCTCTAGGCTCCTGATTTGCGTGCTCATTTCCAGACTGTATTGTAACAACTAGGGCTGTCCAACGACCACATGGATAACCTGCAACGCTGCCATCTGAAATAGTCAGACGTGGTGGAGGAGGGTCTAAGGGCACACAGCACCTGCAACAGAGCCATGGGGGTCCTGTTATCCACACAGGCCTAAGCAGATGAGTGTGCCATGGGCCCCCCAGCTGAAGGGCTCTCTGGGCAACAACCAACAGACACAGTAAACAGCTGCGTGCTGCCACCATTGCCCAGCAGTGATGGCCAGCAGCTGGTCCCGCTCAGTGTTGACCATCAAGATCCTTTAGGCAGTCTGCCCAAAGAAGAAGAGTTTGTTTCTGCACATGTGCTCTTTAAAAGGCTGCCAAACTCCATCCTGGAGAGACAAACCCATCACGCCTAGTTCAACTACGTGAGGCCAAGGAGAACAAGACATACCCACTCCAGTCCCAAATTAATTTGCTCTCCTTCTTGAATCAAATTTTCACTAAGCAGTAAGAGCTGCTTTATTTTTTAATAAGGTGCTTAAGAATGCTTGGGAAGAGTTTTCTAAGGTGACAGACAGCCTGGAACAACAGACAGAACTCTGACTTGGGAGTAAGGGGCCCGGGTTCCCTTCCCTCCTGCAGTCTGTGGCTTCCTCCTTAAGATGTGCTTTCTTGGGCTCTGACCTTGATGTCTGTCATTCTTTCCATCTGATCATGAAAGCATGGGTCTTTCTTCCTTAAAACCCCATCCATAACTTACCTCCTCCATGGAATTCACCCAGGGAAAACTCTCCTGCTCAGCTCTCTCTCAATGCCCCTAGAAAAACTCTCGTATTTGTTCCATAGTCACAAAGAGCTACTTCTAGGAAGTGTCTCTGTTTTAAATGTTAAATTATATATACATGTGTTCAGCAGATTAAAATTTCTATCTCCTTTTTATTTTTCTATAATGCCAAACCCAGTGCTGCACAACAATGACCTTGCTAAACAATTGAGGGATGAACTGTGCATCGTACGTAGCCAAGCTTATAAGACAAGGATCTGGTGAACTGACTAACCTGTAAAACAGAATCAAGTCCATAGGTATTCACAGAGCATTGGAGGGAAACATGTCAAGGAAAGGTTTCTACTATGTGAGAAAGTAAGAAGTTGTCCCCAGACCTGCAGTCTCCATGCCACTGGCTCCTGTCCTTGGACCCTGCCATTCTCTCTACCCCACCCCTGCCCGTCAGCCTGAGCAGGGCAACGACATGAACGGATCTTCCTTTTTAAAAGACCAGTGAGGTGCAGCGTGGACTGCAGACTAGAGGGGACATTGGAAGGCCCTGTCTGGTAGTCTAAACAAGAGAAGACCATGTGGCTTGGACCAGGACAGCGGCAGGTAAATGCAGAAAGTGGGGCAGAGCAGAGATGTTTAGGGGTAAAATCAAGAGTGCTGGATGACTGAGTAGATGTGTGGGATGGGGGAGAAGAGGGAATTGGTGAGAACTCCTAGACTTCTGGCTACAGCAGACAGGTGGATGTGGCATGAGTCACTGAGATAGGAAAGAAATATGGGGAGGGAGAAGTTCGGTATGAATATGCTGAGTCTGAGGCACCTGCATGGCAATTCCAACATGAGAAGATGAGGAGTCCAAAACTACCTCTCTCCCAGAAGTGCTTCTATTTCCCTATGACATGAGTCAGCAGCTGAACTTCTTTTTCTGCATCTGCTTTCTTGGTTACTGTCTGCGCTACCCTGCCCTGGAGACAGTAAAAGTTGTGTGTGGCCCGTCTTCCTCTGTCTGCCCCACTGTGTCTCAGCGCCTAGGAGGGGTCCTGTCTGCCACCCAGTGGGCGCTTGGGAAATCCATCTGAGCTGGAGATGGGAATTTGGTATTTAAGTGTTCTGAAGTCCTGAGACTGAACAGAATGCCTGGCAGAGGAAGCTGAGGAAGGAGAGAGGAGGTGAGCCAGAGCAGGAGCAGAAGAGGATAGGGGCTGAGGAGCGGCAGCAGCAGCAGCAAAGGAAGGAGGAAGCCATGGGGAGGTGAGAATGTCAGGTCCTTCCCGGAAGCAAGGGAAGCAGGTCTTTCAGGAAGGAAGGAAGGAAGCTAACTATGCCCCAATGCCACTCAAAGACCAAGAGTCGCCCAGGTCATGAACAACAAGGAGGTCATGGTGGCTGGTGGGTGAGTCAGTTTTGTGGAGTGGTGTCTGGAGAAGTGATAGTAGCTGAGGATTCAGTAGGAAGACCATGATGACCACCAACACTTTTGAAAAATTTGGTAGGGAAGAAAAGAAGAGAGTTAGGGTCCCAGGGGAAAGAGCAGGCACAGAGAAGGGGCTCTGACTGACGATGGGAAAGGTTTGGGGACATCTGGATGCTGGCAGGAGGGACACTGCTGAGAGAAGAGCTGAGCACAGAGCAAGGATCTGACAGGTCTGCAGTGACAACAGAGGAAGAAAAGGATGAGTCTGATGGGCACAGGACACCTGCTAACCTGATGGCCCAAAGTGGGCTGAATCACCTGATGGCTGCGGTCAACTACCAAGATGCCCGTAAGCAGGGAAGTGACAGAAGGGCTGAGGCTCGAGGAGAGTGAGAGGATCTGAAGGGGTCGCTGAGCAGAGGGCAAAGCAGGGCACCCGGATACACACACACAGCAGCTGTGGACGGACACGCCTCCTCAGCACCCAACACCAGTGGCCAACAAGACATGCAGGGTCAGTGCCCGAGGAGCACTGCCCACACAGATTCCTCTTCGACGTGCAGACCCTGCCTCCCTCCATGCACTCCGCAGAATACTTGTCTAGTGCCCTTCTGTGTCGTGGCCGTCCTCAGGCTCCCCCACAAAGTTGCAGGATCTTCATCTTACAGACAGGAAACCGGGGTTCAGAGCATGGGCAACAACCTGAGATCATGCAGGAGAGCTGTGGCCAAACTTGCCTTTCTCCTCCCTCGCACCCCACACCTGAGCAATTCCACTCTCCGATGTCTTTCAAAATTCTTCCCTTCTGCAATTTTATAATGGATAGATCAACCTGCCACGATTTATGTGCCAGAGACTATGTGATACCATGCACTACACCACTTATGAAGTATTTTTACTTCCAAAAAGTCCAGCCTGAATCTGATCAAGCCTTGAGGTCTAACCACCAGTTCATAGGAAATACAAGGGTGAAGGGAACATGTTAAGCCACAGGGACACGATATGCAAAACACAGAACATGGGGGAAGCGACAGCAGTTTTCTCCATGCAGCACTGCTGACATTTTGGCCCAGGAAATCCTTTGTTGCAGGGGCTGTGTGGTGCCCTGTGGGATGTTCACAGCAACCCTGGCCTCTGCCTACCAGATGTAAGCAGACTCCTCCTCCAAGCTATGACAACCAAAAATGTCTCCAAACATTGCCAAATGTCCCCTGGTAGGAAAAATTGCCCTTGACTGACTATCACATCCTTCAAACAAGTGTGAGCCACTTGATTTCTTTAACAACTAAATTGCAAGGAGAAAAAAGAGGAGGAACCTATATAGATGAAGAGAAATTCAGTGCAGTATAACAGATGTTATTATTTGGATATCAGGACTCAGTTCAATTTAGGACCCAAACCAATTAAAAAAAGGGAGGAGGCAGCAGCAGAGATTTGAACACTTACTGCTGATAGTAAGGAATTATTGTTAATTTTTTTAGGTGTGGCAATAGTGTTTTGGTTCTGCCTTAGAGTCCTCATCGAAGGCTACCACATATTTGAGACTTATGAATAAAACATGAGGGCTGAAATTTGCTGCACAATAATCTAGTGTAAGGAGAGGGCCATCTGTGTGGAGGTGAGGGCCAGATAAAACAGGACAGGCCTCATGCTGGTGACTGTCAAAGCTCTGTGGTAGGGGCTTGGGGGCTCATCATGCTATTATCTTACCTTCTATATATGTGAAAATACACAGAATAAAAAAATAATAAAAACACATTTTAAATTCTCTCTGGCTTAACCTCATTACGCTTAGACTAGACAAGCAGAACATAACTTCCCTGCTCTTTTACCCAATCATATTCTTATACTGTTACCAGATTTACCTTTCTAAACCTGTATCAGACTACTTCCTCGCTCAAAAGACTTCAGTGGCTCCCTCCTGCCCGTAGGAGAAAGTTCAAACTCCTTTGCATGGTATTCACGGCCAGCCACTGTCTCTCCTAAAGCTACTTTTCCAGGACTAATCTCTCAACATATACTCTTTATTTCAGGAATGCCAGGCTACTCTCCGATTATCAAATGTTCTTTGACCATGTCCTGTTTCTATGCCTGTTCTTTCAACATGAAATGCCCTCTTCCCCTTCCAAGACACTCCTCTGCCCCAAGCACAAAGCTTCTGAAGGACATCCTAGCTCAAATGCCACTTCTATTTGTTTTCCCTACTCCCTACTCACACAGTCAGATGCTGCCATATCCTTGATATTCTTATTAAAGTAGTTCCCTTACACTTCTCTCAGGCCTTGAATCACAAGTCTCCTTCTACAAAGAGACATTAAGCTTTGTGGGAGCAAGGACTGTGGCTCTTCTCCCCTTTATGTGCAGGAAAAGGCTCAAGGGCTTGCTCAATTTTCTTCATACTGTTGCCTCTCAGCTCCTTAACCCCGGCCTTCACGCAACTGTTTCCAACATAAACACAGACTTTATGCTTCAGCAATAAACTACTTGTCCTCCCAGACAAAACCTATTTTTATATCTCTTTTAAGATCTTTTCAAAGAGCATTTTGATCAAGATAGAGTGGTACTGGCAGAAGGATAGACATATAGATCAATGGAGTAGAACTGAAAGCCCAGACCATTCCATTGGAAAAGAACAGTTTCTTCAATAAATGGTGTTAGGACAACTGGATAGTTGTGTGGAAAAGCATGCAGTTGGACCCCTACCTCACATCACGTGTAAAAATTAATTCAAAATGGATCAAAGACCTAAATATAAGAGCTAAAACCACAAAACTCTTAGAAGAATACAAAGGTAAATCTTCATGACCTTGGATTTGACACTGGTTTCTTAGATATGGCACCAAAAGTACAAGCAACTAAAAGGAAAATAGATAATCTGGACTTCATAAAAATTAAACACTTTCGTGCATCTAAGGACACTATCAAGAAAGTGAAAAGATAACCCACAGAATGGGAGAAAATATTGCAAATTATATATCTAATAAGCATCTAGTATCCAGAATAAAAAACTCTAATAATTCAACAACAGAAAGATAACCCAATTAAAAATTGGGCAATGACTTTAACAGACATGTCAGCAAAGAAGATATACAAATAACCAACAAGCACAAGAAAAGATGCCCAACATTTTTAGCCATTAGGGCAACGCAAATGAAAACTACAATAACTACAATAACATACAACATACAACTTCACACCCATTTCCTAGGCCTATAATTTTTAAAAATGAAAAGTAACAAGTGTTACATAGAATGTGGAGAAACTAAAACCCTTGTTTATTGGTGGTGAGAATTTAAAATGGGGCAGCTGATGTGGAAAACAGTTTGGTGGGTCCTCAGTAACTTAAACATAAAACTACCCTATGACCCAGCAATTTCACTCCTAGAACTGAAAACAGGTGTTTAAACAAAAACTGGTACACAAATGTTCATAGCAGCATTATTCACATTAGACAAAATGTGGAAAAACTCACATTTCGAGTGATGAAACAAAATGTAATATATCCATACTAGAGAGTACTACTCATCCATAAAAAGGAACGAAGTACTAACGCATGCTATAACATGGACGGACTTTGAAAGCATTATGGTAAGTGCAAGAAGCCAGCCACAGAAGGCCACATACTGCATGATTTCATTTATATGAAATATCCACAGTAGGCAAACCCATAGAGAGACCAGATTAGTAGCTGCCAGGGGCTGCAGGAGGGGACAGTGAAGAGTGACTGCCAATGGGGATGAGGTCTCCCTCTAGGGTGAGGAAAATGCTCTGGAACTAGATGGTGGCGATGGCCGCACTGCCCTCTGAGCACCCTCAAGCCTCCCGGCTTCCTGTTACCCACAGCAAGCCCACCGGGAGCCCAGCAGGGCATGTGCACTTCCAGTGGGTCAACTGCCCTCTGGCACAGAGAAGGCATTAATGATGGCTGAATATTAAATGAGAAACAAAAGGTGTGCTTCCTTAGTTTAGGTGTTTACTTCTGGAATAAAAATGCGATATCTCTCTTCAGATTATAAGAAATCTTTGTAAAGAAGTATGATACTGTTTAGCTACCTGACTTGGGTAAAATCCAAAAAAGACTTGATTCTACCTTTTTTGGTCACTCTTCTGGAATGGAGGCTACAGGTAGTTTTCTTTTTATCTGTCCATTCAGTGAGGTGACAGATGCCCTAGGATTTACTTCAGCCTCTTAATCAGGGGTCCTCAAACTTTTTAAACAGGGGGCCAGTTCACTGTCCCTCAGACCATCGGAGGGCTGGACTATCGTTTTAAAAAAACTATGAACAAATTCCTATGCACACTGCACATATCTTATCTTGAAGTAAAAAAACAAACGGGCAAAAACACCCGCATGTGGCCCGTGGGCCATAGTTTGAGGATGCCTGCTCTTAATGTTTGGCCTAATGATGGGAAATTATTTATCAAACTCCGTATTATTTGTCAAACTCACATCAAAACAGCTGATTTTTTCCCTTTACTGGAAGCCACTGAAAGCCAGTGATCTCTGAGGACCCTGTGCGTCCCCTACCTGTCTACAAGGTAGCTGCACACCGAGTAGTTGCACAATAAGCAGCTGTGTTTTCCAGGCAGAATGTGAAATGAAATGCTGTTTGAGATGCTTTTTGGCCATTCAAATGGAAGCTACACCAATAAAGTGGAGGCTGTCCCCTCCCCTTCCTTCCCAAGGACTCTTTACTGAAGTGACACACGGGCCCTGGGTGAGGATGTGTCTGATGGTGTGGGGTTCTGGAATCCTGAAGTCACTGGCTGGGGGTGTCTTATGAGGAGGGAAGGTGAAGTGGCCAGCCTGCGAGGCGAGGCGAGGCACTGCCCAGACAGGCCTATGACCCCACTGCTTTGGGGCTCAGGTGCTCAGCCAGATGGGTGAGCCGCTGCCCCCGGCCTGGCCCCTCTGCTAGGCCCCCAGGGAGGTGCAGGGCGAAGGGCATTGCTTGCCTCAGGGGTACAAGGCCCTCTCCCAAGTCCTCCCCAGCAGCAGCAGTTGCTAAAATAGAGGGAACGAGATGCCAGAGGCATCCCTCGTGCTCACGAAAAAGTGCCCTTTCCCTTTTCTAACACGAGACACATCAAGCCTTTATGTCCAAGTGTCCTCCCTGCTGCTCCTGCCTCACAACCGGCTAGGCAGCCCAGCAACAGCACCCCAATAACTTTGGAGTAAAAAAAAATCTGAGCAGCAGATATATGGATGTTTGTTAGTCCCTGTACTTTTTTTTTCCTTTTTTTTAAAATTTCATTATATTATGGGGGTACAGATATTGTTAGGGTTACATATATTGCCCCTGCCAACCCTCCCCCCCAGTCCCTGTACCTTTAAGTATTTTATTCAAACAGCAAAACAGGCAACTGGATTTGTGTCAAAGCCTTACTTCTAGATGTTTTCCCATATATGGTATTACTATACTAAACAAGCAGCTTTTTTCTTTCACTCAAACACTGCGATTCTAAAAATTCACAACTAGATGTAAGACATTTACTGTTCAGTTGGGCAGGGCCAAATCACAGTTCTCTCAGTAACTTCTGATGGTGAATGAAGTCAAACACAAAAGACACCTCTTTCATAGAGCATAACCGCTGTTAGTATCAGACAGACCAGACAGAAAAGACCAGGGTAGCAACATGCCCAGTCTCTTGTCTAAAGTTTCTCTCAGTACTGAACCTGATTTAGATTCCACTAGGCCAGAGCTGGGAAGCTACAGTCCATGGGCTACATCTGGCCCCCCGCCTATTTTTGTAAATAAAGTTTTATTCGAACATAGCCGTGCCTATTCTCAACACTTGCTCTCTTGCTACAATAGCAATTGAGTAGCTGCAGCATAGACCACGGTCCACAAAGCTAAGAATATTTACTATCTGGCCCTTTACAGAAAAAGATTTGCTAATACCTGTGCTAGGCCAACAATTCCTGGCTGAGAGGTGGAAATAAAGGAAGAACAGGAGAGAGACCCCTGAGCAAGGTCAACCATGCACTCATACTTATGGGCACACCTCCCGAGCCCCCATTACAAGTGATAACAAAGGCCTAGGGAAATTATGACCTCCAATAATAAAAAGATCTGCACAAGCATTCACTGGTGCCTCTCAGGATAGGAGTATTCAACAGATGCAACTTCCACCTGGAAACCCGGGGGCTGGGGGCTGTGGAGTTGAAGGGAGAAGGCAGTTGATCTGCCAAACAGAATCCCCAGAGGCAATGGACTTGGGGACTCGGGGTGAGGCAGAGGACAGGAGTGAGGTATGGGGCCGAAAAGGAGATTACTTTTTAGTCTGAATGGTGATCTGTTCATAGCCCTCTTTCTTAGAAACCAAACTGTCTAGGAAAAACTAAGGCTGCTAGAAGCCAGCCCCTCAAAGCAAAGCTCTCTGCATTCTGGCCACTGGGGGTCAAATGCCACAAGACCCGGCTCCCAGCTAAGGGCTCCATAGCAGCAGTCGGCTGACAAGCCCACCCAGGCCCAGAGCCAACAGCCAGCTGTGCTGGTGCCCACCTTTGTGTGTGCGAACCAAGACACCATTCATCTGAGGAAGCAAAGTCTTCCAGCAGATGTCCCTGTTCCACTTTATCCCGTTCTCCACACAGGAGCTAGCGAGGTCTTTTTAAATATGTAAGTCAGATCATCTCACTTCTCTGCTTAAAACACTCCAATGGCTTCCCATCACCTTTCATTTTTATAAACCCCAAGCCCTGCTGATGGCTACTTACAAGACCCTACTCCACTTGTGCCCAGCCCCTGACTTCATCCCTCCCACTCTCCCCACCGTCGCTTCTCTTCAGCCAACTGGTGGTGGTGGACACACTAAGCTCATGTCCTCCATGGGGCCTTTGCACTAGCTGCTTCCTCTGGCTGAATGAACGTCATTCCCTGGAGGTTTGCACTGTCGGCTCCTTCTTGACATTCCGGTCTCACCTTTCCCGCCATCTCTTTGGTGAGGCCCTCGCTAACCACCTAAATTAGCCTCCTGGGCTGCAGCAGAGGGGCTGCTGATGTTCCTGCCCCACCAGGGGTATCTGAAACCATGGAGTACAGTTTTGGTTTCACTGTGGTGTTGAGAGCCCAGGGCCATTGCTCCGCAATGTGTGAGATGCTCTCACATCCAATGTCACCAGTGTCCCTTAAAAAAATGCCTGCATCACAGCACTCCACTTTTGTGCCCTCACTGAAGGCAAACTCTGTGAGTACAGGGCCTCTGCACCCATGATGGCACTTAGTACAGGGCAGGATCTCAGAATGTGACTGCTATATGATCGTGAATGTAGGCATCACCTGGAGGGAAGCTTGTAATGCCAAAGAGAATGGACAAGATAAAGGAGGAAAATGACACTGAGAGAGAGAAAGATCCCTCAAAGAGGCAGAAAGGGCACCTGACTCCAGAGCTCAGCCTCTGCCGTATGACGCTGCTTCCTGGATCAGATGGTGGGGCGGTTCATAACTAGCGGGCCTGAGAATGGAAGGGGGAAGGGGAAAACTCTCGATTTCTGTACTACTTTATTTTTTAATCATGTGTGTTTTCACCCAAAAATAAATGAGTAAAGAGAAAATGTCTAAGAAGACTGGAAGGAAAAAAGGTTGTAACTCCTCTCGGGTCTCTCTTGGCCCCACTTCCACGGGGACTGGAGTTTCCTTCTGTGTGTCAGGCGTAGGCTCCCATGACGTAGGCGGGGAGCAGGGCCTCCTTCCCGTCCTACCACCATACTCCCTTTTCTTCTCACCTTCCTTTGCCTAGTTTTAACTATTTCCTTCTCTTTTGCCATTTTATATGTCTTCTTTTCCTTTATATTTAAATTTAAATTTGATATTTCATATTAAGAAGAGTGACAGCTAACAAAGGAAGTTAAATTAAGTTAGATACACTCACATTAGAACTATTGTGGCAAACACCGTTGGGTCTAAGGCAGCTCTGTCCAACAGAACTTTCTATGAAGCTGGAAATGTTCTACATCTGCTGGCCAAGAGAATAGCCACCAGCCACATATGGCTCTCGAGCACTTGAAATGTGGCTAGTCCAACCAAGGAATTGAATTTTTTATATAATTAAATTTGAATTTTCATTAATTTAAATTTAAATTAAAAATAGCCACGTGCAACAAATAGCTAATATCCTGGCTAGGGCAGACCTAACCCCTTCAGAGCCCAGCTATTCTGATATTACTCCTGGGCAAAATCAGTACTCGGTCACAGCTAATACCTGTAGGCTGCAGGGTATCTGAAACTAATCTCTTTAGGGCTATGCTAAACTTTATATTTTTTTAAAAAAGATACATAAGCTGAAGGAAAATCCAATGTCCTCAAATTAAAATCATTTTTTTTTTCTGGAGAGCTTAATTTCTAGGCTTGTTCTCTCACTCCCCCAGGTGGAGAAAACGAAGATGACAATATTGCTTGGCTCAGGGAAGCATTATTTCATTGCATCAGTTGTTCTCAAACCTGTCCAAGAAGCAGGGCACTTACAAAGTCTTTGCTTAACACAACATGCTGATAGGAAAATGCAAGACAATTAGATATAATGTACCAAACAAGATATCATACCCTGACCTTTAACTGTTTAAGGAAGCACTGGAGACCATTTTTATAATTGAAATCTTCCAGATGAATTTTCCCTGTGATTTAGGAAAACATCACCACGATTCATGCTGGTGGCAGACTGACTCACTCAGCTCCTCTATAAATGCAGGTGGAAACCTCTCCACCATCAAACTGCAGGGCTACAGGTTTGCATCCACACTGCAGCTGTGTTAGCATAGGAACTCTGAGCTTCTTTCATGAACCTGAAAACTCTAGATTTCGTATGATTCACTTGATGAACACTTTCTAGAATTGCATACAGAGTAACAAAGCTTTTAATGACGAGGGAGAGGAATGCTGACTGACCTCATCTGCTGGCTCTAACTACAACACATACGCGAGGTCCAACGCACTTTCTGGAACTCCATAATTTAATGGTCTGTGTCTACTTAGATGTTTTAAAGCATCTGATTTTCTTACCCAAAGCTCCAAGTGGCTCTTCTCATGAAACGGGCCCTCATCCATTCAGCAGCTACAGGATTTGACCGACTGGGGGCCCAAGTTACTCCCAAGTACACCAAATGTTCAGAAGCAACAAGTTCTACACTTCACAAAGAACAGAGACAGCTAATACCTAAGTTCTTAACGGGTTAGGGCTACCTTATTCTTTTTATCTCCCCAATCCTCAACAAAGTGCTTGCACAGAACAAGAGGTGTTCAAAACAAGTCTATTACTTGTATATATCCATATAACTTACAAAACATATTAAAATATATATATGTAACTTATGTCCTACTGAGAAAACATTTTCAAAGTAAATTTAAATTAAGAAATATAAAGCATCAGTGATCATAAGGAAACATACAGTCTCTGCCACATAATGATGCTTTGGTCAATGACAGTGGTCCCACTGGATTATAATACCGTACTTTTACTGTATCTCTTCTATGTTTAGATACACAAATTCTTACCATTGTGCTACAACTGCCTACAATATTCAGTACAGTAACATGCTGTACAGGTTTGTAGCCTGGGAATAATAGGCTATACCATACAGCCTAGGTGTGTACTAAGCTATATTGTCTAGGTTTGTGTAAGTCCATTCCTTGAAGTCTGCATAAAGATGACATTGCCTAATGACACAGTTCTCAGAATAGATCCCTGTCATTAAGTGACATATGACTGTATTTAAATGGAAATCTTATTTTGAAATGCTTTAATTAAAATAAGATCTTATGGGACCGTACTTTTTACCACTGACCTTTTTCCCAACATCTTATGAGACTATACGTTTTCTACGATGTAAAAGTGAACTAAGAAAAAAGAAATACTCTACTTCTTTTTTTTGGAGACAGAGTCTTGCTCTGTTGCCCAGGATAGAGTGTAGTGGCATTATCATAGCTCACAGCAACCTCAAACTCCTGGCTCAAGCAATCCTCCTGCCTCAGCCTCTTGAGTAGCTGGGACTGTAGGTGCACATCACCATGCTGGCTAATTTTTTCTATTTTTGGTAGAGACGGGGTCTTGCTCTTGCTGGTCTCAAACTCCTGACCTCAAGCCATCCTCCTGCCTTAGCCTCCCAGAGTGCTAGGATTACCGGTGTAAGCCACTACACCAGGCTTCTACTTCTTAAAACATTCATAAGACATTAGAAAAAGACCTTAGGTACCATAATCTTCTGCTTTAGTATAATGCTATTTATTTAAAACAAATTGTACTAGATGAAAATTCTGCATTAAAATTCCCTTACAGGATCAAAAAAGTGATAAGGAAATAAGCCACTTAACTATTTATTTATTGCTAATTTACAGTATCAGAAAAATCAGCAACCTAATTCAGTAGAAGTTTTTTTTCTAAGCACTTTTAAAATCCACCAATCAAATACTTCTAGACTCTAGGTCTTAATATATATATGGTAAGGGCAAAGAAGAATCAAGTTAAACTGCTATCTTCAATGGCTTGATCTAGTTAAGGAGGCAAGTTGCAGGTAAGCAAAGATTGTCCAAAATGGTAAAATGACAATCTGTATAGCAAATAATTGCTATAGTAAATAGTTGCTATATAAATTCAAAAGATGGAAAAAATATGGTCCAAGATGGTGAGAAAAAGCTTCACTTAAATTTCAGAATAGATGAACTTGGGTTGGAGCTAAAAAGATGAAAGGATTCAGATAGCCAGCAGAGAATGGGAGGAGTATTATTCTAAAACAGTGGTTCTCAAAGTGTGGTCTAGGAAGCCCAGGTGGGGTCCTTTAGACCCTTTCAGGAGTTCACAAGGTCAAAACTGCTTTCATAACACTATGGTACAATCTGCCCTATTAACCATCATTATGTAGAGTTTTTTACAGGCTACTCATGTGAAATCAAAACAGCTTTCATGCAGGAGCAGACAGCTAGATAGCCAGCTACCTTCTACGGAGCCAGACAGTAAGAGATTTGCAAAAATGTAGAGCAATGCCACTCTTCTCAGCAAATTTTTTAAAAATAGTTTTTATACAAAAACTACAAAAACTATACAAAAACATGTTATTTATGTTCACATGTAATTGGTGTTACTGGATGAATTAATATTTTAAAGATTTTATTTTTTAAAATAAAAATATCAGTAGATAGATATAGCCCTCCTAAATAAAAGCTCTTTGGGGTCCTCAATAAGTATGAAGAGTGTAAAGGAGTGATTGATCCCCCTTCTGCTTGAGCACTGCCGTTCTAAAGGAAATACTATGCTCAGATGAATATGTGCCAGGTGTGATTTGCAAGCAAACGTACAATATCTGTGGAGGGGTCTTTTCAGAGCAGTGGCTCAACAGGGGGTGAGTTTGTCCTCCAGGAGACATTAGACAATGTCTGGTGGCATTTTGGTTGTCACAACCAGAGTGGGTGGGGGGATACCAAATCTAGTAGGTAAGGCTAAGGATGCTGGTGAACATCCTACAAAGCACAGGACAGTGCTACCACAAAATATGTGGACCCATATGTCAAGTGCTGAGATGAGATGGGGACCCTTGATCTAGATCAGTGGAGGTCACATGGGAGGTACTTGGGGTCTACCAACTGTGCAGCTTGTAACCTGGGACAGAGTGGGGGCTAGAGACGGGGCAGGAAGAACCATTATGTCCTCATGCCCCAAGGGCAGTAAGCTCAGGGAAGCCTCCTAACCACACCAAAGCTCTGCGATCTGCAGCTGACGGTCCTCTCTGCAGCGCATCCATCTTTCCTATGCACCTGAGCCCTCAGCAAAGACTATGGGGAAGCTCAGAGAAAAGTAAACCAAGACATGGCAATTAAAAGCAAGGAATTCCACATCCTACATAATAATTACATATAAATTTCAAAAAAGATTTTTGAAGCACTTCTCTTGGTCATCTTTGGGCCTCCCTGAAGTTCAGTTTAGGGTTGCATGGAAAACAGCTGGGACAAGAATGATGGAAAGTGAGGCAAGCCTGGGGCTCAGAAGTGAGCTTACAGACAGTGGCTTCTGGTCTTCTGTGGGAGCAGAGTCAGGGACTCTCCTCCAAGGAGACGCAGCCTAACAAAGCACCTTTCACTGTCCTCCTCCAACTTACTCAGGTTAAAACTCCTACTGCAGAGACAGTGAACAGAAAGTCAAAAACTATTTTCTGAAAGGATATTTCTCATAAAAATATTATTTATGTTGACATTTAACGGGTATGTTATTATTAGATAAGTATTTTTAAATTTTCAGTTTTAATTTCTAAAAACTTACTTTTCCATGTAGCACCTATGTGACGGGAGGCAAGTCCCAGTGCCCCAGCTCTAGAACACCAGGGGGTGGTGGCAGTGGAACGCAAAGGACAGATTAGAAAAAATAAGTTATTACTAAAGGTGGAAGGTGTCAAAATAAGCTAACAAGTCGGAGAGAGGATTGTTCAGCTTTCTTTTCAGCAATAGATATTATGTAAGAGTTGCTGTAGAGACTTTCAAACAAAACTAAGCTGAAGCAGGATATGTAAAACACATGACCATGAGAACAATACTCAAACAACCTTTAATGTGCTTAAAACAAATCACTTTACAAAAAGCATTAACACTTTTAAAAATGTAACTTTGGACACAGTACACAAACGTAAAAGAAACACCACCATCCTATGATCTGATCCTACAAAATGGACTTCAGGAATCTCCAAGCAATTTATTAAGATTCTAAATATTCATAAAATGTGCCTACTTATGTTTTCACAGATTTGAATGCTCCACTGAAAACAGATGCTGAGTTCTGTCAATCGTCACAGAATTTTCCAATTCAAGTGGCCCAAGAGCCCATTTGTGGCCTTATTCCTTAAAGATGTGCTATGAAATAAACCAGCAGTAAGTACTGGGCAGAAAAACTTTTATTTGCAGGACACATGTGCATAAGCAATAAGTAAAACTTAAACATTATATTTGAAAGAGAACAAGATAAAAATGTACCAATATATGTCGTTCAAGGAGTAGAAATTTCTAGAATAAGGCAAAAGGTGTACAACAGCAGTTATGACTTTTAACAATATTCTGTTACACTGAAAGATATCCTGCTATACATCATCTTGCAAGGAAAATTTCTTTCAAGAAGTGTCAAGCCTAATCTTTCCTATACACTTAAAAATGGCCAAATCTTAAACTCATCAAGTCATTTTACAGATGAGGAAATAGGATCACAGAAGTTAGGTGACATCATTTATGGCAAAGCAAGGATCACCATTTTTATTTTCTAACCTTCAGGCTGAAATATTCTCTGCCCTGTCCTTTGCTCCAGGACTTCAATTTCCTTACTAAAAAACCACGCCATCAAATGTTCCCTTGTTCTAAACAAAAACTGCTGTGCAAGATAAGCTGCGTGTTGCTGTTTCCTATGAGGCTGGATGATAGCCAGCCAGGATTTTATTATGAAGACCTTTCACATACTTGAGGTAGGACATTAAGTCAACCAGGCCAAGTTCTTAAAGGTTTCTCTGTTGGGATTATTTCAAACCTTCTGGCTACTCTGCCCTGGATGGGTACCTGCCCTGTACATCTGTCAAGGCTGTGAAGCCCCAGGCGTGGTAACTGTTCCAACAGAGGTGAGTTCACAGGGTAACGTGAGCAACTGCTGGTTGTGAAGGTGATATGACGTTAGAAAGGTTTGAAAGCAGCATGGTAATATCAAACCCACTTAAACCATTCAGGTTAAAATATTCAAGTAAAGAGTAACACAGAGAGAGGAAAAGGAAAATGTGTGCAATAATGGTTTAATTCACCTGCGTGAGTCAATCATATTTGGTAAGTGGGTGGATCTAGAAGCTGAACAAGCAAGCTGAAGACTGAGGGGAGAAAAACAACAATAAAAAAAGTTAAGGGTCAACTCAAAATTCAGACAAACAGAAATGCCTCAATTTGTACTCCTGAAAAATAATTTACACAGTGATCTGCCAAATGTCATGCTTAATATGCCAAGTTGCCTCTGGTATCCTTATGAGGAAGCAGTATTTTTCAGTGGGAATTTCAAGCTCTGTGACTCCAGCTCTTAGACAGTAGCACTAGAAAAAATACAAAAAGACAAGTGGGGCATCACACTCAAGACACTGCAGGCCACACCACAAGAGTCTTATGCAACTGGGCAGTCTAGGAACCCAAGTCACCATAGAAACACAAATTTTACATAGTAGTGGTTTTAGTATCTTTGAATTACTGATAAGATTTTTCTGATTTAAACATTATCTGTCCACATAGCCAGGTTCTTTCCACTAAAAGAGGAATAAATGAAACATGCACATTGGTATTCCATTGTGACCCTAACCGTAAGAGGACATAACTATGTTAGCAAGAAAGGTTTAGGGAGAAGTAGGAAGTCTTAGCAGTTTTAATGAAAGATCAACAAACTCCAAAAAACATACAGCATAGGCCCCCGCAGAGCAACTATTCATAAATTACATATCCATCTAAATCAAAGGTGACACAGAAACAAGTTAAATCCAAGCATGCCATAGTAAAACTTGGTTGTCTGCTATAAAGAAAGGGTAGAAAGAGACTAGCACAAATGATCCTAACTACTGACATGTAAGGAACCTTTTGCATTTCTGCTTCTTGCTCTGGGGAGGGCAACAGATTTGCTGGAATAAACCACCTGCTGAAGAAGAGGGAGGCTTAGAATACACCAAATGATAGGAAAAAGATAACCTGGGCTAGGAAAAAAAAAAGTCTACTGCAGGTAATCACCACTTAACTGTTTCCCAAACAGAATTTAACTCATACTAATTTGGCTTACAGGAAGGAATCTGACACAAATTAATGTCACTTGTGGTAAGACTGGGACCTCAATGCTCCAGCTTTGGAGACCTAACACCTCCCTTAAGCTCTCTGCTACCCATGGATTCGAAAGGACCTTTTAGCTCTGCCATACAGCTCCTGGACCCTGGGCCCTAGGTACTCCAGTTCAATGACAATTAGTCACAAGGAAGCAAAGGAAAATGGTGCCTCTGCAAATCCTCTGAAGGCACAACTGTGTCAAGGAACAACTTCAACTTCATCAAGTAGAGGCAATATTTACTAAGCATTCCAGTTGTTCCTTAATGGAGCTCAAAGTCAAGAACCAAAAAAAATTCACAGGTGGTCAATGCACAGAAAGAGAGAATGTGAAAGATGATAGAAGATTGTACAAAAATATCATAACTAGCTAGGCAAAAAAATACCAACATTATTGGGCAGAGTCCAAGGGACCAGACATCAACAGAAACAGGGAGCTAATCCAGGACACCAGCAGCCGAGGTGGCATGAAGGAGAACAGGGTGAGGGAAGAAAGAGAACCAACCACCTGGCAGCGTGCAAAGGAAGCGGGGGAGGATCCTAAAGCAAAAGCAACAGGAGGAACTCCAGGGAGAGACCCAACAAGACCAGTTATACACAGGTTTGAAGTGTGGGGAATAAATTTTAAAATACCAGCTCCACAGACAAGCACAATTTTCATAAAATCATTAACATTTTTCCAAAGCAGAATAGTAAATACCTAAATAACTAAAATGGAGAGTTATGAAAGATGCCACAAAAAAAACCCTCAAATAGAGAAAACATTTTAGAGGACCCTGGGTTTTATCATCCTCAGTGTTTCTAATCTAAGTTAAAAGGTGTTCATGAAAAACAAAGTGAATATCTGAGGACAGTTACCTCTGGTTCTACTGTGTCTTGTCCTTCTTTTGAACTTTTCCCACTTTTCCCTGCTTTTGGTGTTTCCTGGGAAACATCAAGCAAAATCAATTAGTCTTCTCAATTTTTAGACTGCTAAACATCAGATAAACCAAATGCAGTTATAAATTGATTTATACAATTTAACAAGAGTTTCTGGTAGTTTTAATCCACACCATCAAGAAATTCTATATCATACTGTTTAGAGATACAATATTGCAATGCTCCCCCTTCACAATTCAGCTTCTCCTCGTTTTCTTCCTCTGTATTTGGGGTTGATTGAAAACTTTAAGCAGAAACTGATAAACCCAATTTTACACAGTGCTCTCGGCATTTGGAAAGATCCACATCGCATCCTTTTCTTCCCTCCCACCCTAAACCCTATGAGTGAGGATTTCTGGGGTGATACTGAAGCGCTAACACAGCTCCACCTGAAGCAAAGGCATACCCGCC
>VBSM01001979.1:2046569-2058786 GCA_008086735.1 Cheirogaleus medius
TTGAGCGATCCTCCCGCCTTGGCCTCCCAGAGTGCTAGGATTATAGGCATGAGCTACTGCGCCCGGCCATCAATGACTTTTAATATGCATTTTTCTATATCATCACTGTGCTGAGCTGCCCAGATCCCTCTTCCAGGAAGGACTTGCCACTTCAGGGACTGCTCAGCTGCCAAGGGCCACGCTGTCCAAAGTCATGCCCCCTTCCGGGCCACGTTATCCCATGACATATCAATGTGCCGCCTTAGTCACTTGAGGGGGTGGAAAGTGCTGTTTCAGTTTGCGTCCCTTTGACAACTGGTGAGGTTGGACTTTTGTTTTTACAGGCTCTGACTAAATAACTTCCTTTTGCAAGATCGCCCTTGCAAATTGCTTCCTTTGCCTGTTTTTCTACCTAGGTGTTTGTCTTTTTCTTATGGGTAAGAGTGCGCATATATATATTCCCATCATAAAGATACAATCTTCGGTCTGTGGTTCGCAAAGCGATCTCAGTTTCCTAGTCTGTGGCGTGTCTGTTACTGCTGCAGCTAAGAGCACAGACCTAGCCGCACTGCCCGCCCACTTCCTGCCCTGTGACTCCGGGCACATTTCTTCACCTACCAGAGCCTTCGTTTTTCCATCTATAATTAGGGATACTATTAATACCTTGTAGGTGTGTTGTGGGGATTTAATGAGTTAGTACAGTGCTTGTAACAGGCCCTAGAATACAGTGGGTGTGAGATAATTATTTGCTGTTTCTACTGGTGTCTGCATTGTTCTTTCATATCGACCATCCTGAGTACAGTACTACATTTATGTGGTCAAGGCTATCTTTTGTGGGTTTTGCCTTTGGAGTGATCTTTAGGAATAATTTCTTTATTTTAAGATTATATAAACATTTATCTCCATTTTCTTTTAGTACTTCTATGGTTTCATTAAAAAAACATATATATATATATGTTTGAAACTTACATCCATCTGGAATCCAGAATGTATTTTGATGCGGGGTTTAATAGACACAAATTTCTTGGGTGTTCAACATTCCTCAGGGACCTGGCTGGTCCCCATTTTATTTTTCTAATTTAAACTTTTAAATAGACCTTTACTTTTAGGACAGTTTTATAGCTACAGAACTATTGTGAAGGCAGTGCAGAGAGTTCCTGTGTACCCCACGTGACTCCCCCTATTACTAGCATCTTACATCAGCACGGTGCGTTTGCCGCAGTTACTGAGCCAGTATCAATCCATTAAGTCCATACTTTATTCCAATTTCCTTAGTTTCTCCCTAATGTCCTTTCCCTGTTCCAGGCTCCCATGCAGGACACCACATGACATCTGCTCATCAGGTCTCCTTGGGCTCCTCCTGGCTGTGGCAGTGTCTCAGACATGCCTGTTGGTGAACTTGACCGCTTTGAGGATTACCGAGCGAGCACTCCGTGAGATATCCTTCATTCGGAGTCTGCCTCCTGTTTTTCTCGTGATCAGACTGGGGGTGGGATTTGGGAGGAAGGCCGTGGTGGCAGCACCATTTCACGGCATCCTTTCCGGGCAGGTACTGCCACCACGACTGACCGCTGCCGATGTCAGCCTGACCACCGGCTGGACAATGCTCGTCAGGTTCCTTCCACCAAGATAAAAGTCTCCCTCGCCCTCCCCTGCCCCTTCCACGCTGCCCTCCCGGGTGACTGTCACTCTGTGCAGCTGCCTTCTCGTTTATTTATTCAGTCGTTTGTTGGCATCAGTATGGACACACAGATGTTCTCGTTCCCCTTTGGGCTATAACCTGATGCTGTGTCACTTGCTTTAGTCTCACATCATGCCGGCCTTGGCCACTGGGCTCCTGTGTTCCTTTGTCATAGCTGTGGGCTCTTTGTGAGCTCCCGTTCCATGTTCGGTCCCTGTGACCTGGTGTGTCCCGTGGCCTGACCATGGTCTGGCCTGTGTCTCTCAGCGCGTTGAGCCTGAGCCCAGGAAGAGGCGCTTCCTTCCCAGGGAAGCTGCTGAGGGGGACCAGGCACACGCTGGCTTGGGGCAGCCGGCAGCACCCCCCCCCCGCCCCCAGGTCACCAGGACAGAGTGCCAGGAGGCGCGGCAGCCAAGAGGCAGATGCGGAAGGAGAGAGAGAAGGAACTAGAACTCCTGAGTCCTGCTGCGCCTGGATCTACTGGACTGTTGAGGTCTTGAGCGAAGACATTTTCTTTTGGTTAAAGTGGTTTCATCGGGGTTTCTGTCTCTTGCAACCACACAACCCAGCAGACGAGGCTCTGTTATGAGCGGTGTTCGGTCTGCCGGGGCTGCCGTAACAGAATGCTGCAGACCGGGCGGCTTACACGACTGAGGTCCGTTGCTCACGGTTCTGGGGGCTGGAAGTCCACGATCGAGGTGCTGGTGGGGTGGGTTTCTGGCAAGGCCACTCCACCTCCTACTGTGTGCTCACATCGTCTCTTTTCTGTGCACACACACGGAGAGATCACTAGTGTCTCTTCCTCCTCTTATAAATAAGATACCAGCACTGTTGGATTAGGGCTCCACCCTTGAGACCTTATTTAGCCTTAGTTACCTCCGCAGTGGCCCTGTCTTCAAATACAGTCATGCTGGAGGTCAGGGCTTCGACACATGAATTTTGGGGGGACACAATTCTGTCCATAACAGATGGACTTGTACCTCCCAAGATTCACGTGTTGAAGTCCCAACTCCCAGTGTCTCAGAATGTGAACTTATTTGGAAGTAGGGTCCCTGCACATGTGATGAAGTTAAGATGCAGTCATCAGGGTGGGCCCTAACCCAAGCTGACTGGGGAAATTGGGTACAGACACACACGCAGGGAGAACGCCACGCGCACCTTGGAGTTGAACTGCCATGAACCAGGCAACTACCAGAAGCTCGGAGGGAGGCCTGGAACCACCCTCCTCCGGCACCTTTAGCGGGAGCGGGGCCCTGGACACCCAGGTCGCAAGCTTCCAGCCTCCAGGACCGTGAGGCGACACATTTGTATCCCAAGCCATCATATTAGTTCAGCAGGGCTGCCCTAACAAAATACCACAGAGTGGGTGGATTAAAGAACAGATATTTATTTTCTTACAGTTCTAGAAGCCCAAGAAAAGGGCGCTGGCAAGGTTGGTTTCTCTGGAGGCCTCTCTCCTCAGCGTGCAGACGGCTGCCACCTCACTGCGACCCCACGCGGTCTTGTTTCTGTGCTTCACCTCTTCCTGGAGTCTCTGTGTGTGTCCAAACCTCCTCTTCTTGTAAGGACGTTGGCCAGGTTGGATTAGGGCCCATCCTAAGGGCCTCATTGTAACCCAGTCACCTCGTTAAAGGTCCTCCCTCTAATACAGATGTGTTCTGGGGTACCAGGGGTCAGGGCTTCAGTGTATGAGTTAGGGGACACAATTCAGTCCACAACAGCCACTCAGCTTGTGGAACTTTCTTACGGCAGCCCTAGGGAGCCAGACAGTCTCTACTTACTTGTTTCTAAGTGGCCAGCCACCCGCGCCAGCTCCGTGCATCCCAGGGGACTGTCCTTCCGTCTTGTCCTCTCTTCAGAACTTCCAGGCGATTGCCGGGCCTGTGGCCCCGTTGCCAGGGCCCCCCTCCCAGCCTCTGCACACACCAGCACCTCCCAGGCCGCTCATTCCCAGGTGCCTCCCGCCACCCCGTGTCTGCTGCGTCACCCCCTGGACGCTGCGTGCTGCCACCACGAGCAGGCGTTTTCCGGGTGTCCAGGGAGCCCGCTGTGAGCAAAGCAGACCCGGCCGGCCCCGCCCTGCTCGAGGCCTAAAGGGGAAGTCGGACGAGTGAAGAAAAGGCTGCACGCTGTGCAAATTTGCACGTGGCAAATTACCCACGGTGGGCACTGTGCGGGCCGCCACGTCCCTCTGCAAGCCCTGCCACCACCAGGCGCGCTGTTCCTAGTTGGCACGGAGACTTCCTGCAGGCCGGCCGAAGAGGTGGCACCGGCCGGGCATGCTGCCGAGGAGCGGGCGCTCGGCTGGGTTTTGTCAGGTTCTCATTTTCGGAGGCTGCTTATCAGCAACAGAAATTAGTTTCTCTCAGTTCTGGGGTTGGGGGAGTCCGAGATCAAGGTGCTGGCAGGTCCGGTGTGTGGCGAGGGCCCGCTTTCTGGGTCATGTGGCAAAGTGTGCAGCTCTCTGGTCTTTTCTAAGAGCCTCTCATTCACGAGGGTTCCACTCTCATGACCCGACCACCTTCCAAAGGCCCCTCCGTCGGCAGGATTTCAACAGGTGAATTTGGGGGGACACAGATATTCAGACCATAGGACTCTCCCTCCTTTGAGTTGCTGGCATCTTTTTGGTTGGCTTCATGCACATTTTATTTGTTTTATTTTATACCTATTTAAAAGGCTCAAGGCAGGTCCTGGTGACAGAAATCTAGTGACCAGATGAGCCATTAAGAGGCAGGAAGAGCTGACCCACGGGGTACCTGTCCCAGCCCCATGCCGGGCGCCCTACGCAGCCTCGGCAGGTGAACAAGCTCATTGGAGACTGATGAGGCTGCTCCCCATAAGCTGTGTGCCTTGTGTGTATTAGTTGACCTCTCTGAACCTTAGTCTCCTCTTCTGTACAGCGGGGCAATGATACTGGCCTCATAGGATGGGTTTAAGGAGCGAGCGGGCTCCCAGCGTTCTCTCCGGCTGTGCGCCCGATGTTCCTGCTGTGGCAAAGGCGGAGCAGGTGGACTCTGGGCCTCACGCTCAGCTAGGGCGGCTCTGCCTGTCTCTTTGGTGTTTGGGTCCCACCTGAGATGTTCGCTGGGGAGGTCTTCCTGACCTCAGCTCGGCTCTGAGTCTATACCCTCCCGAAATGCCTCCCATGGGGAACAAATGCTGACTGGATTGGTGGAAGCTGAGTCCCTGGCTGGGCTGCATTTGGGTGCAGGTGTGGTAAGTGGGCACAAAAGGCCCCACCTCCCCTTCTTGCTTCCCGGCTCCCTGTGCTGACTGACGGGGAGGGGGACAGGTCCCCCACGCTGGCCTGGCCTTCCCACGGGGCAGCTCAGCCTGGGTCACTGTCCCTCCCCAAGGGCTGTATGCAGACCTAGGTGACCAGGCCAGTTCATCTATGATATATCTGATATATATATATATACATATATGTGATATATATCTCACGTGTCCTTTGTCTCCTTCTCGCTCACGCCATGACCTCCCTCATGCAACCTCAGCTGGCCTAGCAGGTCAGGGAATGGGCGTGAGGGCTGGTGTTGGCCAGGTGGGGCTGGTGTCAGATTATGGGGTCAGGGAGACCTCATTCCAGTGCAGGAGGGACTCAGGTGTGGGCTGCGTGTTGGTGAGTGGAACGTTTTGTCACAGGAGCTTGATTTTTTTAACTCCATTCCCCTGTCTCTTCCAGGACTGGGGTCCACGGCACCCAGGACTGTGAGATCTGAGGCTTTTGGAGTCTCAGTGCAGGGCACTGGCAGGTGGCCCCGGCGTGCTCTCCCCCACCGAGGTCCTCCCTTCTGTTTGGCACGCCGTCTCCGCCAGGGAGCAAGCTGTCTGGGGGGCCCTTGGCCTCCCCCAGCACCCCCTCATTCTCAGTGCCTTCTCCCCAACCTCAGTCCTTCTCGTTACCTGCACTTGCCCACCTGCAGCTCTCACCTGCACGCCGGCAATGTCCGCGTGTGCCCCTCCCAGCCACCTCCGGCTGTCCACTCAGCGTGGCTAATGACGTGGAAACTTTGCACACCCAAAACCTCAGTCCGCATCTTCTGCCCTGCGGCCCCCTCATCTGGTAGTGGAACGCGAGAGAGGGCAGCTTGGGACTGCCGACCTGCACAGCTGCCCCGGCCCCCCGCTGCCTGCACCTGGGCAGCGAAAGGAGGCATCCGCGAGGGGACTTGCCCCCAGACGGTTGCATAGCCGCGGGGCAGCAGTTGGAAGCAGAAGATAGGCGCGCCAGGGCAGGCGGGGTCCAGGGTGGCGGGACTGTCTCCCGGCAGGGCGTTATCTTCCCGTGGTGTAAAAGTTGAGCCTGTTGTGGAAACTGTGCTCCTTGGTGCCCACCGAGAGAACCCAAGTTGGGCTGGCTTGGTCTCCGGCGTCTGGACGTCACCTGGTGGCTCCTCTAAAGTACTTGGGACTCAGACACGTCCGGTGCAGGTTGCTAAGTGGCATCACTCAGATCGTTCCCCTCCTCTACTCAGTCATCTCTTGGCTCCTCGGCCCTCAAGACCTTTCAAAAGTGCGACCGGATCCTGTTGTTCCCTACAGATAGCGGTGCACTTGGGGGCTTTTACCAGCTGACTCTGGATAAAAAGCCCCGATTGGTAGCATCTGCCAATTTCCGTGGTGTAAATATGCCCACCACGGCCAATTTCAAATTACCAACCTGACATCGCTGAACCTGCAGTGGGGAAGAGATCACGGTAGCACGTCGTTAGGTAGGATTTCTATTATGCGGATACAACAGATGGAAATAACTCCAACAGCAGAGAAAATAACAAAGTGTCATACAAAACTATGAGTGCCGAATCCTCACCACTAGACAACCAGGGAGGAAAATAATAAGAAAATGATTAAATTTTGAGTATATATTACCCTTGCTTTGAATGTCATTTAATTTTTAATAATGGCCGTGCTTAACAACTGATCTGTAAAATTCCTGAAAATGTAACAGTCCGTTTTCGTGAGCCGGACAAGTACACAATTGCTATGGCGTAAAGCCCAGACTCCTTCCCAAAGCTTACCCGGGTGGCCCTTTGCCGCCCAGACTCGCTCCTGGGCAAGCACTTGCCACGTCCCATTCCAGTGCCTTGGAACCACTTGCAGGTCCCTGAATGGACCTTGGAGTTTTTGTACCTTCTACCCTCTGTCTGAGACCGCCTCCTGCCATCCCTTCCTCTCTCCCTCTCTCCTCCTTACCTCCCTCCTCGCTCTAGTAGGTATGAAGCCTGCTCCTTGGTGCGGCTTTGCAAAGCTGGGGGATGCGGCACGGCGGGGGCTTCTCAGGGCTGGGTCTCCAGGACCGTATGAAGCTGCCAGACTTGGGAAAACAGGGAGGGCTCCTTGGCTGGTGCCGTGAGGCCCCTCAGCTGGTGACCTTACAGTGGCCCGTGGATCAGGCCCAGGACCTCCTCAGTTACCTGGATGATACCCTGTGTGTCTGCTGAGCCCCCTCTCTGGGCTCACCCTGGGACATACCTTTTCAATGGCTCAGAGGTAGAGTTCTAGCAAGTTCTCCCCTTGAAATGGGCTGCGTGATGGCTTGGGGCGGCCTAGGGTGGCCATCTCTGGCGGTCAGGAGCACGCTAGCGTGGGTAGGGCTGAGGGAGCCAGGTGGCGCTACTGTGCACCACGCACGTGACGGGCTTCCCTCTGGGCTGCATCATGCTCGGCTCTAGCATTTCAGGTTAAAGTCTGGCATCTTAGACAGGGAGAGAATGTGCTAGAACACAGACTTAAATGCATGTGGTATCATATAGGTCAAACAGTGGGTGCAGAGTACAGCCTCTGGAGACAAGGCCTGGATTTGATTTTGCCTCTAAGAGTCACTGCTGTGTGACCTCAGGGAAGTTACTCAAACTCTCTGAACCTCAGATTCTTCATCTGTATAATGGCAACAACTAATACCTCATGGGTGGTTGTGAGGATGAAGTGAAGAAAGTGCTTGCAAAAGTGGCTTGCATGTGCTAAGTGATCAATGTGTTTTCTTGTGCCATGAGGTGCCCCATCCCCTGCAGACAAACTCTGGGCCTGCCCAGTGGCCTTGCACCCACAATCGAAGCCTGAGAAGGAGCTCTGCAGGCTGTCTCTGGCAGAAACGCCCCAGGCCAGCCGTGCAGCTATGCACAGGCATTCCAGGCCTGAGAAGTAGCCCATGGGCTACTCCTGGCAGACAGGTCTCCCCAGGCCACCTGAGCAGCCCTGCACCCATGTCATGGGCTTGAGAAATAGCCCTGTGTGTCCATCCCCAGCAGACATGCCCCCAGGCTAGCCAAGACGCTGCATGACTGTATCCTGGGCCTGAGAAGTAGCCCTGTGGGCTTCCCCCAGCAAACACGGCCCCAGGCCAACTGAGCAGACCTGTGTCTGCATACCTGGCTTGAGAAATAGCCCTGTGGGTACCCCCCCCACCATGGGCAGGCATGCCCCAGGCAGGCTGAGCAACCATGTGCCTATGCTCCTAGCCAGGCACAACCAGCCCCCTAGGCCCAACCCCAGCAAGCCAGACTCCAAGTTGGCTGATCCACTGTGTGCACTCACGTGCTCCAGACCTGAGAAACACCCTAGTGAGCCCACCTTTGGCAAAGCTGCACAACTATCACCACAAACTCTTTCAGCCCAAGCCACTGGGGAACTCGCAAACACCACTAGTATGGATTGCAGCTAAAGTAACTACACAGCTGTAAAAAGAGACAAAGAAGGACATTATATGATAACAAAGGGATTGATTCCAGCAAGAGAACATAACAATTATAAATATACATGCACCCAACACCACAACACCCAGCTATATAGAGGAAATATTATTAGATCTAAAGGGAGAGATAGATCCCAATACAATAATAGTTGAGGACTTCAACACCCCACTCTCAGCATTGGACAGATCATCTAGACAGAAAATCAACAACCATTGAATTTAAACTGCATAATATACCAAATTAACCTAATAGACATTTACAGAACATTTTATCCAACAGCTACAGAATATACATTTTTTTCCATCAGCACATGGAACATTCTCCAGGATTGACCATACGTTAGGATATAATATAAGTCTCAAAAAATTTAAACACATTGAAATCATATCAAGTACCTTATCTGACCACAAGTAAGACCAGTATAAAACTAGACATCTACAATATGAGAAACATTTGAAATGATACAATTTCATGGAAATTAAACAACATGCTCCTGAATGACCAATGGGAAGAAATTAAGAATGAAATTAAAGTTCTTTGGAAAGAAATGAAAATAGAAACACAACATACCAAAACCTATGGGACACAGCAAAAGCAGTATTAAGAGATAAGTTTTTAACAATAAATACCTACATCAAAAAATAAGATTTCAAATAAATGACCCAATGATGCACCTCAAGGAAACAGAAAAGCAAGAACAAACCCAGCCCAAAATTAGTAGAAGAAAATAAATAATAAAGATCACAGCAGAAATAAACAAAATTGAGACTAAACAAATACCGAAGATCTATGAAACAAAAAGTTGGTTTTTTTGAAAAGATAAACAAAATAGACAATCCATTAGCTAGACTTAAAAAATGAGAGAGGACTCCCCCAAAATAAAATCAGAAATGAAAAAGAAATGTCAGAAAAGATACCACAGAAATACAAAGGATTATTACAGGCTACTATGAACAACTATACACCAATAAATTTGAAGACCAATAAAGAAAAGTCCTGGACCTGATGGCTTTATGGCTAAATTCTACTGAATTTTAAAGAAAAATTAATACCAATTCTTTTCAAACTATTCCAAAAAATTTAATAGGTAGGAACTTCTAAACTCATTCTGCCAGGCCAGCATAACCCTGATTCCAAATGCAGTCAAGGACACAACAAAAAAAGAATTACTGGCCAATATCCCTGATATATAAACACAAAAATCCTCAGCAAAATACTAGCAAACTGAGTCCAACAACACATCAAAAAGAAAATACATCACAATCAAGAGGGATTTATCCCAGGAATGCAAGGATGGTTTAACACATACAAATCAAAAAAAGTCATATGTCACATCAATAGAATGAAGGACAAAAAACATATGATCATCTCAATAGATACAGAAAAGGCTTTTGATAAAATTCAACATCCACTCATGATTAAAAACTCTTAATAAGTTAGGTAGTGAAGGAAAGCACTTCCACATTATAAATGCCATATACAACAAACCCACAGCTAACATCTTCCTGAATGAAGCTTTTCTTCTAAGAACTGAAACAAGACAAGGATGTCCACGCTCACCACTCTTATTCAACATAGTACTAGAAGGCCTCGCCAGAGCAATAAAGCAAGAGAAAAAAATAAAGGGCATCCAAATAGGAAAGAAGGAAGTTAAATTGTCCCTGTTTGTGGATGACGTGATCTTATATATAGAAAAACCTAAAGACTCTACCAAAAAAATTCTTAGAACTGAAAAATGAATTCAGTGAAGTTGCAGGATACAAAATTAATATACAAAACCAGTAATGTTTCTATACATGAACAATGAACTAGCTGAAAAAGAAATCAAGAAGGCAATCCTATTTACAGTAGCTGAAAAAAAAAAAGAAAAATAGAGAATATCTAGGAATAAATTTAACCAAGGAGGTGAAAAAAAGATCTCTACAAGGAAAACTACAAAACACTGATGAAAGAAATTGAAGAGGATACAAACAAATGGAAAGACATCCCATCCTCATGAACTAGGAGAATTAATATTGTTAAAATGACAACACTACCCAAGGCAATCTCCAGATTTAATATAATCCCTATCAAAATACCAATGAAAATCTTCACAGAAATAGAAAAAAAAATCCTAAAATTGGTATGAAACCACAAGACACTCCAAACAGCCAAAGCAATCCTGAGCAAAAAGAACAAAACTGAGGCATCTCACTACCAGACCTCAAAGTATATACAAACCTGTAGTAACCAAAACAGCATGGTACTAGCATAAAAGCAGACACATAGACCAATGGAACAGAATAGAGAACCCAGAAATTAATCCACATATCTACAGCCAACTGGTTTTGGACAAAGGTGGCAAGAACACTCACTGGGCAAAGGACAGTTTCTTCAATAAATGGTCCTGGGAAAACTGGATATCCATATGGAGAAGAATACAGCTAGACTCCCACATCTCACCCTATACAAAATCAACTCAAAATGGGTCCGGTGCCTAAATGTAAGACCTGAAATGACAGAAATACTAGAAGAAAACACAGGGGAAATGCTTTAGGACATTGGTCTCAGAAAAGCTTTTATGAATAACGCCTCAAAAGCTCAGGCAACAAAAGCTAAAACAAACAAATGGGATTATATCAACCTGAAAAGCTTCTGCACAGCAAAGGAAACAGTCAACAGAGTGAAAAGACAACTTACATAATGGAAGACAATATTTGCAAACTACTCATCCAACAAGGAATTAATATCAAAATAAAATCAACATCTTTATAATCAATATACAAGGAACTGAAACATCTCAATGGCAAAAAAAAATCTGATTATAAAATGGGCAAATGATCTGAACATAGATTTCCCTAAAGAATACATATAAATGGCCACAAAATAGGTGGAAAAAAAGAGATGAACATCACTAATTATCAGGGAAATGCAAATCAAAACCACAATGAGTTATTGTGTCACTTCAGTTAGGATGGTTATTATCAAAAAGACAGAAAATAACAAATGCAGAGAAAAGGGAGCTATGATCCAGTATTGGTGGGCATGCAAACTAGTACAGCTGTTATGGAGAACAGGATGGCAGTCCCTCAGAAACCTACAGATAGAGCTACTGCATGATCCCACAATCCCACTACTGGGAATTTATCCAAAGGAAAGGAAATCCTTATATCAGAGAGACATCCACATTCCCATGTCTATTGCAGCACTATTTACAACAGCCAAGATACGGAATCAGCGTAAGTGTCCGACGGCAGGGAAATGGACAAACACAATGTGCTGTATATACACTATGCAGTACTATTCAGCCATAAAAAAGAATGAAATCCTGTCATTCACAACAACACAGATGGAACTGGAGGACATTAGGTTAAGTGAAATAAGCCAGGGACAGAAAGTGGAACGCCCCACGTTTTCACTCATAGGTGGAAGCTCAAAAGTGTTGATCTGTTACAAGTAAAATGTAGAACAAAGGATACCAGAGGCTGGGGAGGAGAGGGGGTAGGGGAGATAGGGAGAGGTTTGTTAAAGGGCACAAAATGACATTATATAGGAGGACTAAGTTCTGGCGTTCTGTACCACTGTAGGATGACTATAGTTAACAACAGTATACGGTTTCCAATAGCTAGGAGGAGGATGTTGAATGTTCCAACGCAAAGAAACGATAAATGTTTAAGATGGGCACACACCGCTGGGGGGACGGACGTTTAACTCTTGCCAAGTCTCTCCGCCGCCGCGGCTCTCCGCCTTTGGGCTTCCCCGGAAGCAGGAGCTCTGTCGCCCGCAGCCACCGGCGCTGCGTGGGCCGCGGACAGCGCGCGCGGGGCCGGGGCGCACAGCCTCGGGGTGCCCAGCGCGCGCAGCTCGGGCGCACAGCCTCGGG
>VBSM01001979.1:2058886-2075310 GCA_008086735.1 Cheirogaleus medius
TGAAGCCAAAGAGAAATTAAAAGAGGCACCAGAAGGAACTTTCTTGATTAGAGACAGCTCGCACTCGGACTACCTGCTGACAATATCCGTTCAGACATCAGCCGGGCCAACTAACCTGCGGATTGAGTACCAGGGTGGGAAGTTCAGACTGGACTCTACCACATGTGTCAGGTCCAGGCTTAAACAATTTGACAGCGTGGTTCGTCTGATCGACTACTACGTGCAGATGTGCAAGGATCAGCGGGCGGGCCCAGAGGCCCCCCGGGATGGCACCGTCTACCTTTACCTGAGCAAGCCGCTGCACACGTCGGCGCCGCCTCTGCAGCACCTGTGTAGACTCGCCATCCACAGGTGCACCGGCGCCATCCGGGGGCTGCCTTTGCCAGCAAGACTGAAAGATTACTTGGAAGAATATAAATTCCAGGTTTAAGTGTTTCTCTTTTTCCTAAACATGCCTCACAGAGAGGATCTCCGAATGCAGCAAGGTAGAAGAGAAGCAGAACTCGAGCGGACTGCTCTGGATAACTACACCGAATCCTTCCTAGGAACAGCTGGAGGCGATCTATTTAAATGCGTGGAGAGGTAGCTAGGTATTTTAAGCTCCCCCCACCTTCCCTCCCCAAACGGGATGTTTCCCTTCCTAAGGCTGACTGAGACCAGTTGTTCTTTTAAACTAAAGATGAAATGCTCCAAGTCAAGGCTGAAGGAGCATTTATCAGAATGCCTTCCTTCCCTTTCTGAGGTTCCTTTCCATGAGGTCAAAGGTCCAAGCTCCAGGAGTAAAGAGACCCACCTGGGAGTACTGAAGAAGTGGAAGGAACCAAGCGGACACAGGCTTAACTTCAATTTTATATGCTCGGTGATCAGAATCTACCTTGGGACATTTTATATTTTGCATTCTGATGGACCTAGGAGTTTTGTTAAACAGATCATGCATGTATTTAGCCTTTTATTTTATGCAATTAACCAAATCAACTAAAAAAGTGACCGTGAAATCCTGTATTTGTCTTTTTACTACATGTATGAACTCTCTCATGTGAATGAGTACTGCAGTGGTTCGTTTTAAGGGAGCCTTTCTTCAGAAATATTTCAAACTGGTGCAAATGGAAAAGACTTTTTCCTTTCCTTTAAGGCTAAAGACAAGAATGTCATGCTATACAGGTGAAACTCAATCTCTGTTAATAAAAACCAGTGTAGATATAGACATTTTACCCTTTAAAGTAGCTGTGTCCCAATCTGTAGCCATTCGTTTTTTTGGAAATGGCTTTAGAAATTTCCAAGTTGCCCTTGAATTATCTAACCATGGACTTGAGCAGATGTCTCCCTTCTACCATGTAGAATACTTTGACTTAATTTTCTTCCAGATATAGGGGGATACCTGCCGGTTTTCCCAAGTGTTTATTTATTGCTGTTATTATTTGATTAGAATGTATTAAATAAAAAAAACCCTTGACTTTAAAAAAAAATGTTTAAGATGATCGATATACTAATTACCCTGATCTGATCACATTATATGTATCAAAACATCACTATGTAACCCATGACTATGTACATTATTATTTGTCAATTTAAAAAAATAAAATAAGAAAATTAAAGAAAAATAAGCGTCCTGCTGCTTAGATAGTACATTAAAATCAAAGATGATTATTGAGCGCCATCTGGTGGTCAGAGTCTGAAATTACACCTTAGGTTGGGCCCTGCAGGGTAATTTTTCACACTTGGCTCTAGAACTCACCGGCCCTGTTGGTGTTAACTGTCCGTGGACCCTCCTCCCCCATTTCAGCCGCTTGGCCTCTGCAGCAGGCAGCCTCCGTGGAAAAGAGGAGGATTTGACTGCACAGGCCTCTTCACTTCCACCCTGGCCTGCACCGTTCAGAACTAGCGCCTGTCCTTGGTCCCTAGAAGGGGATTAACCAAAGCTGGTCCCTCCTGGAGTGGGGACTGCCAGTGATCAGGGTGTCTAGGTGACGGCAGGTCCTGCTGGGAGGGTCCTGTCCCACTCCCCTGTGTGTGTGTGTGTTGAGGGGCCAGACCCAGACATGCACATTTTTTCCTGAACCATTTGAAAGTGGTTTTCAGACATCATGACACTTCAGCCCTGTGAGTTTCCCCCATCTATCTCCAACATTAAAGTCCTATATTAGAAACAAAGAAAGGTCTCACATCAGTGATCTAAGTTTATACATTAGGAAACTAGGAAAAGAAAAGCAAAAGAAATCCAAAGCAAACCGAGGGAAGGAAATAATAAATACAAGAGTAGAAGCCAAATAAACTGAAAACAAAAGAAATTGAGAACTTTTTTTTTTTTAAAAAAATCTTTACTGCATCATTGTTAACATTTAGATCTGCAATCTGTCTGGACTTGATTGTTGTGCATGGTTTGAGTTAGGGGGTGAAAATAATTTTTTTTCCAAATAAATATCCAATTAACAGCACCGTTTCTTGGTAAGACCGTCAGGTTTCCAGTGCTCTCTTGTGCCACCTTCTGGTAAATCAGGTGACTGCACATGTGCATCTGTTCCTAAACTTTTTGTTGATTTATTTTTCTATCCTTGTATCAGTCTTCCGTGTCTTAATGACGTCCAGTTTTCTTCTCCTCCTCCTTATCCTCTGACTCCTCCTTCTTCAAGATTACCTTGGCTACTCTTGGCCCTTTTCATGTTTATATACATTTCAGAATTAGTTTATCTTTTCCACCAAAAATGCTTTCACCTGGAGTTTTGATGTGATTGTATTAAATCTTTAGATGATTTTTGGGAGCATTGACATCTACAATATTGAGGCTTTCAATGATTAACATGGAATACTTTTCTATTTATTAAGGTGTTAATCCCCCTTAATAATGTTTTATAGCTTTCAGTGTAGAAGTCTTGTGCATCTTTCGTTACATCTGTTCTTAGGTGTTTTATGATTTTAGTGCTTTTCTAAATTTCTAACATTTTATGTTCTGTTTGTGGCTGGCAGGTAGAAATACAATTGGTTTTTGCACGCTGACCTGTATCCAGCAACCTTTATAAATTCACTTAGTACTTAAAATCATTTTTTGGTAGATTAATTTGGATTTTCTAATGTACCATTATGTTATCTGCAAATAATAACAGTTTTATATTTTTCTTTTCAATCTGGACCTTCAGTACAATGTTGAATAGAAGTGATGATGATGATGTCCTTGTCTTTTCTCGATGTCAGGGAAAACCTTTCCATATTTTACCAATTTGTGTGATGGCTTCTGTAGATTTCTTTATCAGATTATGGATGTGTCATTTTATTCTTAGTTTTCTACGATTAATCATTAATGTTGTTAAATGCTTTTTCTGCATTTATTGGGGTGATCATGGGATTTTTCTCCTTTCTTCCTGTTAATGTGGTGAATTAGTCAGAGTTTTCCAGAGGAACAGAATTATATATATATTTCTTCAATAAATGGCTTTATTTTTCATATTACATGGCTGGATACTTCCTGGATAGACTTTATATATTTTTATAAATATATAAAAAATATATTTTATATATATTAGGATTTTCCAGAGGAACAGAATTATATATATATATTTCTTCAATAAATGTCTCTCTATATTATATAGAGATATATAATATAATACAAAATAATTAAATTAATATAAAATAAAATATAATACACAATAATTAATATAATTATATATATTTCTTCAATAAATGCCTTTATATACATATATATACTTTATATATGTATATAAAGTCTGTCCAAGAAGTATCTAGCCATGTAATATGAAAAACAGAGACATTTATTGAAGAAGATACAAAATACAAGAAACGTACATAGGACAATGACGTCTCAGTCCCCTTCAAAGCAGGCACCTTGGGCCCTCACACAGTTCTCCCAGGGTCTCCCAACCTAACCTGCACACGTTCAACATTCTCAGGTGTTCTGCTTCTTGCGGGCCTTCCAGAACATGGGGCACTTTCAACAGATTCTTGACCATCTTTGAAGCGTTTGTGCCACACTTTTATTTGTGCTACATGCATTGCATTGTCCCCGGAACCCTTCTGAATCATCCAAATGGTTTCCGTGGAGGAATGCTCAAGCGTAACGCAAAATTTGATGCAGATTCGTTGCTTTACTCGCTCAGACATTTCAGTGCGACGGCCACATAGCACACGTGCTCGCTAACAGTGTCTAGCACCCACTGACAAGTACCGGATGTTGTCGTTGTTCACGCATGCGCATTCCAGTCTACTCGCCTTGGCTGTCCGGTCACGTCGATGTCGTGCAAACCCTTCTCCCTACGTTAACAATGGCTGGATACTTTCCATACAGCCGTCATATGCTATTAACACACACACACACACGCACACACATGCACATACATGCACACACATGCACACATACAGAGATTGATTTATTGTATGGAACTGGCTCATGCGGAGGCCGAGAAATCCCAAGATTTGCGTGGGCGAGCCAGAGACCCCAGCTAGCCAGAGACCCGGGGGAGCTGGAGCGGAGCTTAGTCTGAGTCTGAGGCCCGAGCAGGGGAGCCCACGGTCCCAAAGCCAGCAGGCTGAAGACCCAGGAAGAGCTGATGTTTCGGTCCCAGTCTGAAGGCCTGAAAAGACCAGCGTCTCAGCCGCAGCGGTCAGGCAGGAGCGGTTCCCTCTTACTCAGTCTTCTTGCTCTGGTCAAGTCTGCGAGTGACTGGATGAAGCCCACACTGGGGAGGGCAAATGGCTTTGCCCCGTCTCCCAGGTCAGACGTTAGTGTTGTCCAGGGACACCCTCACAGGCATGCCTAGAATAGTATTTGGCTGACCGTCCGAGCACCCTGTGGCTCAACTAAGTTGACACTTAGACTTAACCGCTGCACGTGGGGAATGTGGACAGAAACACCCAAACTCTGGAACAATTTAAAGAGATTTATTCTGAGCCAAATTTGAGGACCATGACCCAGAGCCACGCCCAATAGCCTTGAGCAAGTGGCCTTGAGGTGGTTGGGTTATAGTTTGACTGTCACACATTTTCGGGGGGACAGGAATTGTACACGGAGGGCACACATTGGTTTGGCCCAAACAGGCGGGGCATCTTGAAGTGGGGCCTCACAAGTCACAGGTGGGCTTAGGGATTCTTTAGTTGACAGTTGGCTGAAAGAGGTAGGTTTTGTCCAGAAGCCCAGGAATCAGCTGAAAGGAATGTTTAAGGGTCTTCTATCTTTCATGGGATGCTATACTGGAATCAGGTTGGGAAGTAAACCACATCATGAAAACCCGTTTACTGAGATTTTATCGTTTATGGGCGTGACTCACCAGGCCCCCTCAGAAAGGAAAAATTTTCTTTTTGGGCAAAGAAAGGATTACAGTGCAGTCCTCAGTTCCCCTGTCGGCCAAAGACGATGCCATGGCATGCACGTGCAGGCCAACAACCGGCAGGAGTCCCCCAGTGCTGGGAAGCTCATCCCTAGAGCTGGGTGTTTGGTCCCAGTGTTGGTGACAAGGGATTCAAAGTCGGTGGTGTTATATCTTTAGGGGAAGGACCTGACTTGACCTGATTTAATAGCCAATTATTAAAGGGGCCAGAGAGAGTCGGGCCTAGGGTACAGTTTGAAAAAATATCCTGGACCAGATCTATTCTGCGAGCTCTCGTGATCCGGGCCTCTGATTGGGTTTTTCTCCTTTTCCTGTATCTGGTATAGCATTTACAAGGAACGTACAATGATAATACAGCAACAAGTGTCATAAGAGTGCTAGAGAGCAGGTGTCCAGGAGCGCGATGTAGAATCAGAAGGCAGGAAGCAGCCTAGCCATCCAGAAGCCGCTGTGCGCACCGTCACACTCTGTAATCACACTCACAGGTGTTTACTTATCGACAGTCGTTTGGGCCTTATGGTACATTTTGTCTGAGGATTGCAGCACTGATACCAATTTGGAATCTAACAATTTTAATTTTTCCTCTGGCCAATTGGTCTGCACAGGTATAACGTCCTGAGGAGGGTATAAATCGAATTTAAGGAACATCTGGTCTTCAATGTTTAAATTATCGTAGGACCTGTTTACAACGGACAGGTCTATTTTCCCCGCTACCTTTGTGTCACACCATACACTAACTAGTGTCTGGGAGGGAAAGGGAGGTTTTGTTACAGAAGAAATCACATAATTCTACAATGCTATTTTGTTGTCCCTCCCAGCAAAAGCGGCCCTTTCCTGTAAACCAAATGTTATGCCCCATGGCGGTGGATCCTAGGGGCCGAATCCGGGAGGAATCAGGGTTCCAAGTGCTTTGAGGGCATCACCATTCCCTTTCCTACCTTCACAGCCTGAGAGGGAAGTGGGTGCCGTGTGTCTCATCCGCTCAAATAGCCCGGCGGCTTCTCGCATTATTGGTGACGGTTCCAATGCCGGCTGGCTGAACCACCGAGAACCGTCGAGCCTCATTCAGCTTTGGCGCCTGAACTTTAAGAGTACAGTGTTTAAGGTCACATTTGCCACCTAAAAATCTCTGTAAGTTTGTGGAGCCGTACATTTTCCGCAGGTGTCCAGGCTGAGCCTCAGCACTGAGCCCTGCAGGCCACTGTTCCACAGCTGCTTCCGAGTCCATCTGTGGGGACGCGGCCAGAACCAGCCCTCATGGGGTCTGCCTACCTGCCCGCCCCACCTTTGGGTGGGGCGTATGTCTTTAGGGTTTGTCTGGCCCGTCTGTCCGTTGGAGGAGAGCTGCATCACCCTTTAGGGCCGCTTCCCTTCCCTTCCCTTCTTGGAACAGCATCACTTCTATGTGGCTTATTTTTGAGAGAGAATCCTTCTCTAGGGAACGCCTCTCCCCATTAGCTGTGAATTCGGCTTGTCCCAGTACACCCAGCCCTGTTCCACTTCCTTCAGCGAGGTCCCGTCTTAGTCTTCTGGGTGGCCACTTTGGTGTATCTGCCAGGAATGCTGTTACCCTTGTATGCTGATGGCCCCGGTGCAACTTGGATACATGGAGTCAACCCAGAACGCTGGGTGTCCCAGACACCCGCCAGGAGGGTGGAGGTCACACCTACGTGGGCCGGTGTCTGGGGGTGCCTAAGGCTTCCCGGAGGCGCCCTTGCCTGAGGGTGGGATTTGCACTGTCAGGGACCTCCGCCCACCAGCTGGCTCCCATAAACAGCTCGTTGTGGGCGGTGTCCCGTGGCGGGCGCTGGACGCGGGCATCAGCCACGCTCACTGCGCAGTTTCCACGGGGAGCTGCTGGGTTTCTCCTCACAGCCAGGCAACTGCCTGAGTTTGTCATCACCCATGTCTATTGGTACGCAATGTTCTACCTGATTAGACGCCCTCAGTAATGGTCCCGAAGTATTACTTGGTAAATATTCCTGCAGGGCATCATTTGATGTGAGCCTTCTAGTAGAGGTACCTGCAAAGGGGGCACCTGGGGAACGTTTACAGAGGAACTTGCCTCCCACTTGGCGGCTTTCCTTTCACCCCGATCTACGTCACAGCAACGCTGTGAACCCTGTCGCAGGGAAGTTAGTGAGCTTTGCAGCTTTACCAGGAGAAGTTTCAGGTTTGAAGAGAGAGGGAGTGCGGGTAGGCAGAGAGAGGAAATCATGGGAAGGAGGGTGACCAGGAAAACATTTTGCCACTTTTAACAAGGACATTCATAGCCATACCCACTTAGAAAGTTATGCCAAGGGAGATTCCACAGATCCCAAACAACCTCCCGGGGCGCTTGGTTAAGGCATTCAGGGTTTGCAGCAACACACTACATAGCAAGTAAAGTAAGAATAAAAATTATTTTGGGGTTCATGAGGACTGGCCGGTCTGATGTGTCAGGAAGACTGTTTGCTTCAGTTGTTGCTTTGGAGGCCAGCTGAGCCTCAGATGTTTTCCCTGAAATCGCAGGCAGGTGTCAGATACCAGTTTGGATGTCTAGGTGTGGTCGGGAGCATGGTTGGGCACATGTTTTAGGTGTGAGACATGAATCCAAGAGGCGGCTCCCTTTAATTTTGCAGCACAAGAGTTAGTTACAAATACCTGGTAAGGCCCTTTCCAGTGGGGTACCTTTTCCAGTAAACAAAGTCACCTGGCTGTAATCCAGATCCTTGGTGTCTTCGCCACCCCCTCCCCCGGGAGCTCACTGTGGAAAGACTGTGTTACCAGCTTTGTATTATTCGTTAGAGTTTTAAGTAGTCCCTGACAGTAATGTAGTATTTCCCCTAGAGTAAGGCCGGCTCATATAAGCCTTCATCCAGCCTCATAGGGCTCCTTGTTGTTATTTTATAAGGTGATAGTGTTTTCCAAAGGGAGTGGATCTAAGGTTAAGCAAAACCAGTGGGAGGCCTTTTGGCCAGGGGAGGTTAAAAGCCTTGGTTAACTTAGCTAACTGAGTTTTTATTGTGCCGATTGTCCGCTCTACCAACCCAGAGGACTGGGGCTGATAGGTACGACGGCAATGCTGTATTATGGGCCAGATTCTGCAAATGGATTGAACAATTTGTCCAGTAAAGAGAGTCCCATGATCACTGTGTAGCTGAGAAGGGATTCTCCAAACTGGAATGATTCTTTCTGACAGCATTTTGCCCACTGTTAAGGCGGTAGCCCTGCGAGGAGGAAATGCTTCTACCCAGTGAGAACACGCAAACCAAGACCAACGCGCACTTACAATGCTGGGACGGCGGCTCCTGGATAAAGCCCAGTCGCCAAACTTCAAATGGTCCTGCAGGCAAAGGAAACGGCCTGGGAGCCACAGAACGGCTGTGTGTGGACGCGGAGCACATCGAGTATGGACCTTCTGGGCTTTGGTGGGGGATGGTTTCCGGAAATATTGTCTTCTCCAAGATATCGTTTTCTCAGGGGTCCAGAGAGTCATTTTGTGAGTGAGCTGAAGGAGAGGAAATTGTGCACCTAAGGGAACTATGGGTTCTCGTAAGGACTCAGCAGCAACTCTCTACTTGGGTCGAATACACCTCCCTTTTGCGGCCAGATTCGTTTCTCTCTGGGAGTGGATGCCTGTCGGTCTTGTGAAAGAATGTTCGTGAGTGTATCGGTGGGTTGGAAGGTGCGTTCTCTCTCGTATAGGACAGGCCATCCTGCCCAGGGTGGCGTTCTTGGCTGGGGCATCAGCTAGATGTTTCCTGTAGCTTCTTCAGGGTTATCCTTGGAATGCCCAGGAATTTCCATGCTTGCCACTTGCTTTGGCATTCGAATTGCTTCCCATAGCTCTGAGACTTGGCGCCCATTTTGTACAGGTTGACCCAGATGAGGTGAGAAACCCTGTCTGTTTCCACAGCATGCCCAAATCATGGGCGACTCCAAAGGCATAGCGGCTATCAGTGTATACGCTGGCTCCCTTCCCTCCAGCCACAAGGCGAGCTCTCGTTAACGCTAGCTGGGCTGATTTTACTCCTTGGAGCTCGGCACTTTCTAACCTGCCTGATAATGTCCCTGATCGTCCCTTAAATAAGAACCACCTGTGAACCAGATTCATTCAGCATTCTTGATAGGAGCTTCCTGCAAATCTGCTCCAGGAGAGTGAGATACCCGTTGGCAGACTGCAGTCAGGTTCTTGCTTTTGTTCACCTGGAAGAGGGAGGCGAGCCGCAGGGCGATGTTAGCGGCAGAAGGCGAAAGCACCTCCTAGGAGGGGAGGCAACTGACAGCATAGTGTTGAGTGTGGCGAGAATTTAGGGGAGATTCCACAGAATGGGGGGGCGTGGGGGTAAACGGTTAGTGAGGACCCCAGGACAAATTCTTCAACATTCTTACATAACATGGCCGCAGCCGATACAGCTCTCATAAAGGGGTGTCCTTTTGCTGCTGGGTCTGTTGGCTGAAATAGTCAGTTGGCCTGTGATTGTCCCCGTGTTTTTGAGCTGATGCTCCAAGGGCATTTCCATGTATTTTATGTGCAAAAAGGAAAACGGGAAGGCTGCAGTTGGGGTGTCCTAAAGCGGGTGCCTGGGTAAGAGCCTGTTTTAAGTCCTCTACGTGTTGTTTTCCCTTACCCCCAGCAGATTGCATCTGGATGGCGACACTTTAGTTTTTTGCATAAGGGCTGAGCCACTAATGAGTAATTTGGAATCCAGTGTCTGCAGTAGCCTGTTAACCCTAAGAACCCTCTTAATTGCTTTTTTGTTTTGAGCAAAGGAAAGGTCAGGATGGCAGAGATTCAAGGTTTATTAGAAGTCCCTTTGCAGAAATCATGTGTCCTAGGTGTTGAACCTGGGGGAGACAAAATTGCAATTTACCTCTGGACACTCTGTGCCCCCTTCAAGGCAAGCTGCTGCGGCAGGTATAAAGTGTCTGGTCTGCCCTCACTCAGGGAGGGCGGACACAGCAGCAGAGCAGCCACATCCTGAATCCGGGTGCATCTGTTTGGGAATACGATAGCGTCTAAATCTGCCTTTAATACTTGAGAAAAATAAGTAGGACTCTCAGAGTAACCCTGAGGCAAGTATACAGGCGATTTTCCCAAGTGAAGGCAAAAAAACATATCGACTGTCTGATCTACAGGTACGCTGAAGCAAGCACTGCACAAGTCAGTGACAGGGAAGTGGCTGGCGGGGACAGGAATACCGGACAGTAAGGTGTGGGGGTTAGGGACGACAGGATGCCTAGGAGTCACTATTTATTTACGGCTCTTAGGTCCTGGACGAACCTCTAGCCTTTCTCATTTGGTCTTCTGACGGGGAGGATGGGTGTGTTGTGAGGCTGGTGCAGGTGTCTCGGAGTCCTTTATCTGAATAGCCCTGCATGCTTGGTTTGCTTCCTACTAAGCCTTCAGGCCTGCAGGGGTGTTGCTTAATGTTTGGCAGGGGTTAGACCCATCTACGGTTACCTCTATAGGAACTGCTGGTTCGATTCTTCTGATATCTATGGAAGAGTTTACCCACGGAGAATCTGATATTTTGCATAAAAAAGGCTCTAAATCCCTGTTCAAATTCTCCGTTATCCTTAGCAAGCATGACAATACATGTGGGTTTTGTAAGTCTTCTGTGTCTCCCAAATTGAGAATCGTGTCTCCCTTCTGTGTAAACGAGATGTGGGCGTTACGGGTCTCTAAGAAATCGAGTCCCAACAGGTGTCCAGGGGCACTGTCCACTGTAAGGAAAGCGTGGGGCCCTGTAAGTTCCCCTAATTGACATGGGAGGAGATCAGATTTAAAAGCAATAATTGGAGAGTTTGAAACCTCTACCATTTGAACTTTTGCTCTGAGGGAGAGGGCTTTTAATTAAGGGAGGGTTGAGGACTGACAGTGTGGCACCAGTGTCCACAGGGCTCTGGTGTCTTCCCCATTTATGGATATTTCTATTTCCCCTAGAACAGGCGTCCTCAAACTACGGCCCGCAGGCCACAAGCGGGTGGTTTTGCCCGTTTGTTTTTTTACTTCAAAATAAGATATGTGCAGTGTGCATAGGAATTTGTTCATAGTTTTTTTTTAAACTATAGTCTGGCCCTCCAATGGTCTGAGGAACAGTGAACTAGCCCCCTGTTTAAAAAGTTTGAGGACCCCTGCCCTGGAGTGTTTGTTAGGAGTAGGCAGAAAACCCTCTCTTTTCCCTTGGAGCATTCCTATTCTGGTTTTAAAGTTCCTTTGGTGTCTTCCTCTGGGGCCTTCAGCTCCTTTTATGCAAGCACCCATTTAAATTTCTTGCCATCTCTTTTAAGATACCCCTTCTTTTGGCAATAGTAGCAAACTCCTTCCTCTTTGGCCTGTTGCCATCTCTGCAGGGGGCAGAGCCCCTGTGACCTTCTGACTTGGTTACTAAGTTGCTTTAGCTGTAAACTCATAATCTTAGGAACTGTTTCCTTTTGCTTCTTAATGATTATTTGTGACAACTGGTCAGCTGGGGTGACTAGGTTGCTAGTGGGCAGAGAAGCCCACCCCACATTATTTCTCTTTATTAAGGTCACTAATTCATCATCTAAGCCTTGTACAAATCCAGAATTTAGTGAAGTGTCCCTTTTACCATGCTCAAAGTTTTCGGGAGGTAACCCCGAATACTGTTTGAATGTTTTTTCAAACCTAATATAAAAGTCAGGTATGGTTTCAATTGGGCGTATTTTACATTGTTGCACCCTTGCCCCAGCTATAACTTTGGGGAAAATCTGTGGTGGATTTTCACAGAGGCGGTTGCAAAGCTCCCTGCATTTTTCTCTCCAATTTCCATCTATTTTGTCAAAATCTTCTAAAGGTTGTTTTCAACCTGCTACCCTGAACCATTCTTTGGCACTGTTTTGGGTACCAGTAACTCAATTAGCTGACACAGGTCAGAGAGCCCTGGATCACAGGTCTTCAGTGTTAACTTGAATTTCCTGGCAAACCCCGGGGGGTGGGGTGGGGGGTGGGTGGTCTTGAGAATCCAGGGGGGAGAATCCAGGCACCAGGGCTTTCCACTCTGTTTTGGTCCAGGGTGTACACAATATATTAGGGTCGCCTCTCCTGGTGGGTTTTATTTTAAAAGGAGCAATACTATTTTATCTTCTTTTCTAGCTATTTCTGATCCTTTTGCAGTTTGAGGTGAGGGAATAGGGGAAGGAGGGGGAAATGATGTCACAGGGACAAGGAAATTCAGAGAACAGAGGGTTAGGGGAAGCAGAAGGAGAGACAGTTTTTGGTGTCTTCCTGATTTCAGAAGCGGCTTCGGCTAGTTTCTTTAATTCCGAGACAGTCTCAAGTATTTTCTTATTCACTTCCTGGAGGGAGGCAAGTTTATCATTCCCCCTTTTGGTTGATTCCAAGTGCCAGCTATAGTATGACCCCCATTCATTTTCCTTAATTTGGGAGCCCAATTTCTCTAGTTTAGCGTGCAAGACAACCAGTTTGGGAATATCAAAAGTTCCCCATTTTGGAAACCTCAGACCTAGGTCGTCCTTACTAAGGTCTTCCCATTTACGCAAATGCTTGCAAGTGGAAGTGCCTTAATTACCAAACATAAACCAGCTGGGGTGCCTGAAGGGGGTCGTTCTTCTTGCCTTTCCTCAATTTTAGAGGATTTGTTTCCCATTTTGTTTTTTTCTTAGGAGGAGGAACTGAACTGCAGTCTGGGGTTTGGTGTTGTGGATCAGAGTGTGCCGGTTGTGTGTGTGTGTGGGGGGTCCTCAAAGTTTCATCACTGAGTCGGTCCCACCCTCTCATGTGCCTCAGTTTCTCTCTTCAGGGGTCTAGCACCTCTGAGAGGACTCAAAACACCGTGTGATCAGCTCTTATATGAGTTTTCTGGACGAGCCTTATTTTAAGTAATTTGTTGGGGGGCTCCCTGTAGGGCCACTCGCCCCAGCCACTCCCATGCAGGCCCCAGTCACCCAGGGCTGCCTTTCGGCTGAGAGGAGTAAAATGCCCTTTGTCTTCTTCGGAGCTGAGGAATTCGATCTCTCATTTATCTAGAAACAGTTCTGTTCCTTGCGCAAATGGGCAGACAAGCCAATTGAGATTGATTTTGAGAGGAAAAAGGCAACAGAGAAAGCCCTAAAGAGTGCACTTCCAAATCAAATTAGGATCCCAAACAACAACTTTCTCGGAAGAGAACCGACAGCTCAGAATAAATCTGGACCATCAACCAAAAGTGGGAGGTCCGGGTCTCAGGAGGACGTACCAGGTTTGGCAGGAGGAGAGGCTCGAAGTTAGGAGCGGGGGCCTCAATGGGCCTGTGCTGGTACCTTCGCTCCGGGTCCAGGCGACTCCTTCGGGCATCCTGAATCTTCTCTGAGCCCCACGTTGGGCAGCCAGAAATTGTGGATGGAAAAATCCAAACTCTGAAATAATTTGAAGAGATTTAATCTGAGCCAAATTTGAAGGCCATGCCCAGGAGTCTTGAGCAAGTGTGGTTGGGTTACAGTTTGGTTTTTATGCATTTTCAGGGGGACAGGAATTACAGGTAGAATCATAAATCAATATATGGAGGGCACACATTGGTTTGGCCCGAAAAGGGCGGCACATCTTGAAGTAGGGCCTCACAAGTCATCAGTGGGTTAGGGATTAAGGCAGGACATCTTGAAATGGGGGCTTGCAAGTCACAGGTGGGTTTAGGGTTTCTTTAGTTGACAATTGGCTGAAAGAGGAAGGTTTTGTCCAAAAGCCCAGGAATCAGCTGAAAGGAATGTTTAAGGGTCTTCTCAGCTGAAAGGAATGTTTAAGGGTCTTTTATCTTTCATGGGATGCTATACTGGAATCAGGTTGGGAAGTAAACCACATCATGAAAACCTGTTCACTGAGATTTTATCATTTGTAGGTGTAACTCACCAGGCCCCCTTAGAAAAGAAAAATTTTCTTTTTCTTTTTTTTGGGCAAAGAAAAGATCAGAGTTCATTCTTCAGGAATCAATCTGATTTCTTTTTTTTTAATGTTGAAACACGTTTGCATTCTTGAAATAAACCCTGATTGGTTGTTATATATCATCCCTTACTGGTTGATTGCTATATGTTACCTCTTTTAATGTATTGTAGGATTTGACTTGTTAAAGTCTTGCTTAGTATTTTTGCATCTAGGTTCATGAAAATGTTTGCTGAGATTTTATTTTATTTATTTTTGAGACAGAGTCTCACTCTGTTGCTCCAGCTAGAGTGCTGTGGATTTATCGTATTAATAGCTCACAGCAACCGCAAACTCCTGGGCTCAAATGATCCTCCCACTTCAGCCTCATAGAGTGCTGGTATTATAGGCATGAGCCACTGCACCTGGCTGAGTCTATATATTTAAAAAATTTCATGTAATATCTTTGTTAGGTTTATATTGGCCTCATAATAAGAGTCAGGTAGTGCTTCCTCTTTTTCTGTTTTCTGAAATAAATTGGATAATATTAGTAATCCTTTCTGCCTTAAAGATTTGGAAGAATTCATAAGTGAAGCCACCTGGTTCTGGAATTTTCTTTGTTAGAGGGTTAGATGAATTCAATTTCTTTATTGGACTATTCAGATTTTTTTATATTCTTTTTCTGTCAGTTTGACAAGGTATATTTGAAGAATTTGTATATTTAATTCAAATTGTCAAATCTATTGGTATGTTATTTATGGCATCCACTTTTGTTTTTGAAATCTGTGGGGTCTATAGAGATGGTCCCTTTTAAATTATTGACATTGATAATTTGGTTTTTGTCTCTATCCTTTTCAGTCATTCTTGTTAGGGCTTAAAATTTTATTCATATTTTCAAGAATCAACTTCAACTTTTTAGATTTCCCAATTATATGTGTGTTTTATGTTGCATTGATTTCTGCTATATTTTCTACTTTCAGTTTATTTACTTTTTCTAACTTCTTGAGATTAAAGCTCAAGTAATTATTTTCAGCCTTTTATTTTATAATTTATACAATTAAAGCTATACATTTTTATTTTGATATCTTCTTTGGCTGAAGGATTATTTAAATTGTATCATTTAATTTACAGTTGGAGATTTTCTAAATATCTTTATATAATTTAGTTCTAACTTAAATCCATTGTGGTCAGAGAACATACTCTGAATTATTTAATCTTTAGAAATTTGTTAGGGCCTTTTTTAAAAAAACTTCAGTTTCATTTTTTAAAATTACATGTATTAAAATTAGCTTTTTTGTGTGTGTACAGTTCTGAGTTTTAGCATATGCATGGATTCATGTTGTTAATGCTTTCCTGCATATATTGATATAATTATGTGATTTTTCTTTTTTAGTCTATTAGTATTGTGGATTACATTGATCGATTTTAAAATAGCGAACCATCCTTGCATTTCTTGGTTGTTATATATTATTCTTCTTATATATTGCTAGAATCTATTTTATGATTTTCTGTTGTAAATTTTTGTATTTATAATCATGAGGGATATTGGCCTATAGTTTTTCTTTCTTATACTGTCTTTGTTTTTCTTTTTCTGTCTTTCTTTTTGCATCAGAGTAATAATTCACCTCATAAAATGAGTTTGGAAGTGTTTCCTTCTTTTTCAACTTCTGGAAGAGATTATGTAGACTGTTCTTTCTTCTGTAAATGTTTGTTTGGTAGAATTTGCTGCTGAAACCATCTGGGCCTGCTGTTTTTTGTTGGAATGTTTTAAATGACAAATTCAGTTTCTTTCATAATAGGAGAATGCCAGGTTATCTATTTTTTTCTTGAGTGAGTTTTGGTAGATTGTGTCACTCAAGGAATGGATACATTTTCACCTATGTTGTGGAATTTATTTGCATAGAGCTGTTCGTATATTCCTTTCTTAACCTTATCATGCCTGTGAGGTCTGTAGTAATGTTTCCTCTTTCATTTCTGATATAAATAACTGTGTGTTTTATCTTCTTTAGTCCTTTTTAATCTGATTAGTATTATATACATTTCATTGATCTTTTCAAAGAACCAGCTTTTGGTTTCAGTGATTTTCTCAAACTTTATTTTGCTTTCAATTTAATTCGTTTCTGCTCTTCTATTTATTATTTCCTTCCTGTTGTTTGCTTTGGCTTTTTTCCCCCTCTTTGGCTTTATCTTTGCTTTTCTTTAACTAGTTTCTTTCTTTTTTTTTTTTT
>VBSM01001979.1:2075410-2099207 GCA_008086735.1 Cheirogaleus medius
CTCAGCCTCCCAGAGTGCTAGGATTACAGGTGTGAGCCACCACGCCCAGCCTCTTTCACTAGTTTCTTAAGGTGAAGGCTTAGATTATTGATTTGAGACCTTTATTTTTTTCTAATATAGTAATATAATGCCATAAATTTCCTTGAAGCACTGCATTAGCTATATCCCACTCATTTTGATATGTTGTAGTTTCATTTTTATTTAGTTTAGCTAGCCCTTTTGGCATTTTAAACATTTTTAATTTGTTTATTCCAATTATTAATCACTTGTCAGATGGATGGTTTGAAAATATTTTCTCCCATTCTATGGGCTGTCTCTTCACTTTGTTGATTGTTTTCTTTGCTGTGCAGAAGGTTTTTAGCTTGTTGTCATCCCAATTGTTAATTTTTGTTCTGGTTACCTGTGCTTTTGAGGTCTTACACAAAAAAATATTTGCCCAATGCCCTGGAACATTTTCCCAATGTTTTCTACTAGTAATTTCATAGTTTCAGGTCTTATATATAAGTCTTTAATTCATTTTAATTTGATTTTTATATATAGTGACAGATAGGGGTCTAGTTTCATCTTTCTGTATATAGTTATCTGGTTTTACCAACATGATTTATTGAAAAGACTGTCCTTTCCCCATTGTATGTTCTTGGCACCTCTGTGAAACATGAGTTATTTGTAAATGTGTGGATTTTTATCTGGGTCCTGTATAGTGTTCCATTGGTCTGTGTCTGTTTTTACCCTGGTACCATGCTGTTTTGGTTACTATAGCTTTGTAGTCTTATTAATTTTGCCAGGTAGTTTGATGTCTCCAGCGTTGTTCTTTTTGCTTAGAGTTGCTTTGACTTTTTGGGATCTTTTGTGGTTCCATATACATTTTAGGATTTTTTTTCTATTTCTGTGAAGAATGTCATTGGTATTTTGATAGGGATTGCATTGAATCTGTAAATTGCTTTGGATAGTAATGACATTTCAACAATATTAATTGTTCCAATCCATGTGCAAGGAAGATCTTTCCTTTTTTTTTTTTTTTTTGGTGTCCTCTTCTCTTTCTTTCACCAGAGTTTTGTAGTTTTCCTTGTATAGATCTTTTACTTCTTTGGTCAGATTGATTCATAGCATTTTATCTTTTTTGTAGCTAGTGTAAATGGGATAGCTTTCTTGATTTCTTTTTCCGATTGTTTGCAGTTGGTGTATGTAAATGCTATTGATTTTTGTATGTTGATTTTGTTTTCTGCAACTTTACTGAAGTTGTTTATCAGTTCTAACAGGTTTTGGTGGAGTCTTTAGGTTTTTCTAGGTGTAAGATCATGTTATCTGTGAACAAGGAGAATTTGACATTTTCCTTTCCAATTTGGATGCACTTTATTTTTTCTCTTGCCTGAGTGCTCTGGCCAGGACTCCCAGTACTATAGTGAATTACAGTGGTAAAGTGGGCAGTCTTGTCTTGTTCCAGTCCTTAGAAGAAAAGTCTTCAATTTTTCCCCGTGTAGTATGATGTTAGCTGTGGGTTTGTCATATATGGTCTATATTATTTTGAGGTGTGTTCCTTCTATACCTATTTTATTATTAAAAAGGGATATTGAATTTTACCAAATGCTTTTTCAGCATCTGTTGAAATACTGTATAGCTTTTCTTCTTGTTTCTATTAATATGATGTATCACATTTATTGATTTGCATGTGTTGAACCATGCTTGCATCCCTGGGATGAATCCTACTTCATCATGGGGAATGATCTTTTTAACCTGTTGTTGAATTTGGTTTGCTAGTGTTTTGTTGAGGAATTTTGCATCCATGTGCATCTGTGATATTGGCTTGTAGTTTTCCCTCCCTCCCTCCCTCCCTCTTTCTCTCTTTTTTCTTTTTCTTTCCCCTCCTCCTCCTCCTCCCTCCTCCCCCCACCCCCTCCTCCCCTCCTCTTCTCTTCTTTTGCTGTGTCCTTGTCTAGTTTTGTGTCAGGGTGGTGCTGGTCTCCTAAAATGAGTTTGAAAGTATTCCCTCCTCTTCAGTTTTTTAAAAGAGTTTGAGTAGGATTGGTATTAATTGTTCTTCAAATGTTAGGCAAAATTCATCAGTGAATACAACAGGTCCTGGGTTTTTCTTTGATGGGATACTTTTTATTTTTTGCATTAAAAAATTTTATTTTTTGGCACTAATTTTCCTTTTAAAAAATTTAGAGGATACAAGTGTTTTTTGTGACATGGATGAATTGTATAGTGATGATAAAATCAGGGATTTTAATGTATCCATTGCTTAAATAATGTACATTGTGTCCATTAGGGAGTTTTTGATCCCTCATGCCCTTACCACCCTTCCCCCTTCTTAGTTTCTTATGTCCATTGTTCCACTTTGGGTGACCATATATATCCATTGTTTAGTGAGAACATATGGTATTTGTTTTTCCATTCCTGAGATACTTCACTTAGGATAATGGCCTCTAGTTCCATCAAAGTTGCTGCAAAAGACATTGTTTTATTCCTTTTTATGGCTGAGTAGTACTATATGATATATATATCATATATAATATATATGTTATATATATTATATATATGACATATATATACACACACACACTCCTCAGTTGATGGGCACTTAGGTTGATTCTATATTTTTGCAATTGTGAATTGCACTGTGATAAACACTTGAGTGCAGGTGTCTTTTTGAGATAATGACTTCTTTTCCTTTGGGTAGATATCCAGTAGTGGGATTGCTGGATCACATGGTAGGTCTACTTTTAGTTCTTTGAGGGATCTCCATACTGTTTTCCATAGAGGTTGTACTACTTTACAGTCCCACCAACAATGTATAAGCATTCTGTGCCAGCATCTATTGTTTTTGGGCTTTTAAATAATGGCCATTCTGACAGGAGTAAGGTGGTATCTCATTGTATTTTTTATTTTCATTTCCCTGATGATTAGTGATGTTGAGCATTTTTTCATGCTTGTTGGCCATTTGTTTATCTTGTTTTGAAAAAAATCTGTTCATGTCTTTTGCCCACTTTTTAATGGGGATTATTAGCCTTTTTCTTGTTTATTTGTTTGAATTCCTTATAGATTCTGGATATTAGTTCTTTGTCAAATGTGTAGTTTACAAATATTTTCTCCCATTCTGTAGTCTGTCTAATTATTCTATTGATTATTGCCTTTGCTGCACAGAAAGTTTTTTAGTTCAATTAAGTTAATTTATTTTTGTTGTTGCTGTGTTTGCTTTTTGGAGTCTTAGTCATAAATTCTTTGCCTAGGCCAATGACTAGAAGAGTTTTTCTTACATTTTATTCTAGAATTTTTGTGGTTTTAGGTCTTACATTTAAGATTTTAATCAGTCTTGAGTTAATTTTTGTATATGGTGAGAGACAGGGATCCAGTTTCTTTTCTCTGCATATGACTCTCCAATATTCCCAGCACCATTTCCTAAATAAGTTGTCCTTTCCCAGTGTGTTTTTGTCTGCTTTGTCAAAAATCAGTTGGTTATAGGTATATAGTTTTATTCATGGTTTCTCTATTCAGTTCTGTCGATCTATGTGTCAACTTTTATTCCACTACTGTGCTGTTTTGGTTATTATCGCCTCATAGTGTAATTTGAAGTTGGGTAATGTGATGTCTCCAGATTTGTTATTTTTGCTTAGGATTACTTTGGATATTCAGGCCCTTTTTGATTCTGTATGAAATTTAGGATTGGTTTTTCTAATTCTGAGAAAAATGATGTTAGAATTTTAATGGGAATTGCATTGAATCTATAAATCACTTTGGGCAGTATGGAGATTTTAACAATATTGATTCTTTTGATCCATGAGCGTGGGGTGTTTTTCATTTGTTTGCATTGTCTGTGGTTTTTTTCATCAATGTTTTATAGTTTTCCTTGTAGAGATTGTTCACCTTCTTGCTTAAGTATCTTACTAGGTATTTTATATTCTTTGCAGCTATTGTAAATGGTATTGAGTTCTTGATTTGATGCTCAGGTTGACTGTTTTTAGCGTATAGGAATGCTACTGACTTTTGTACATTAATTTTGATATTTTACTGAATTTATTTATTCTAGTAGTATTTTGTGGGAGTCTTTAGGGTTTTCTAGATCTACAATCATATCACATCAAGACAGAGATAGTTTGATCTCTTCTGAATTGGATGCTCTTTATTTCTTTCTCTGGCTACGTCTTCCAGTATTATGTTGAATAGAAGTGGTGACAATGGGCATCCTTGTCTTGTTCCGGTTTTTAGGGGGAATGCTTTCAACTTTACCCCATTCTGTATGATGTTGGCTGTGAGTTTATCAAATATGGCTTTCATTATTTTGAGGTATGGTTCTTATATGCCTAGTTTGTTGAGGGTTTTTTAATTGTGAAGGGGTGCTGAATTTTATCAAATGCTTTTTCTGCATCTATTGAGATGATTGTATGGTTTTTGTTTTTAATTCTGTTTATGTGGTGAGTCACATTTATTGATTTGTGTATGTTAAACCTTCCTTGCATCCCTGGGGTGAAACCCACTTAATCATGGTGAATTATCTTTTTAATGTGCTGTTGGATTTTGTTTGCTAGCATTTTGTTGAGATTTTTTGCATCTTTGTTCATGAAGATTATTGATCTGTAGGTTTTTTTTGTGTATATGTGTGTGTCCTTTCCAGGCTTTGGTATCAGGATGATACTAGCTTCATAGAATGAGTTAAGGAGGATTCTCTCCTTCTTTATGTTATGGGATGGTAAGATAGGTGCCAGTCTTTTTTTGTTGGTGTGGTAGAATTTGGCTGTGAATCCATCTGGTCCTGAGCCTTTTTTTTTTTTTTTTGATTGGGAGAGTTTTAAAAATTACTGTTTTAATCCTGCTAATCATAATTGGTCTGTTAAGGATTTCTACTTCTTCCTGATTCAAGCTTGGGATGTTATGTGTTTCCAAAAATTTATCCATTTCCTCTAGATTTTCTAGTTTGTGTGCATAGAGGTTTTCATAGTACTCTTACATGATATTTTGTATTTCTATTGGATCAGTTGTAATGTCTCCTTTTTCATTTCTGATTGAGCTTATTTGAATCCTTTCTCTTTTATTCCTAGTTAATCTAGGAATAACTAGTTGATTTAGTTTTATCTTTTCAAAGAATCAACTTTTCATTTCATTGATCCTTTGTATTGTTTTCTTGGTTTCAATTTTGTTTAGTTCTGCTCTGATCTTCCTTATTTATTTTCTTCTGCTAGCTTTGGGTTTGATTTGGTCTTCTTTTTCTAGTTCCTTGACATGTGACATTAGGTTGTTAATTTGTGATCTTTCTGTCTTTTTGATGTAGGCATTTAGTGTTATGAACTTCCCTCTTAGTACTGCTTTTAGTGTATCCCAACAATTTTGATAATGTGTCATTTTTGTCATTTACTTAAACTTTTTTTGATTTTCATTTTGATTTCATCATTGACCCAAGCATTTTCAGCAGCAGGTTGTTTAATTTGCATGTATTTGTGTAGCTTTGAGAGTTCCTTTTGGAATTGATTTCTAGTTTTATTCCACTAGGTCTGAGAAGACATATGCTATGACCTCAGCTTTATCTACTTATTTATTTTTGAGACACAGTCTCGTTCTGTTGCTTGGGCTAGAGTGCCATGGCATCAGTCAGCTCACAGCAACCTCAAACTCCTGGGCTCAAGTGATCTTCCTGCCTCGACTTCCTGAGTAGCTGGAAGTATAGGTGCACATCACCATGCCCAGCTACTTTTATTTCCTATTTTTTGTTGCCTGGCTAATGTCTTTCAATTTTTTTTTTAGGAGAGGCGGAGTCTCACTCTTGCTCAGGCTGGTCTTGAACTACTGACCTCAAGCAATTGTCCCACCTCAGCCTCCCAGAATGCTAGGGTTACAGGCTAAGCCACCACACCTGGTCTATGATTTCAAGTTTAAAAAATTTGCTGAGACTTGTTTTGTGGCCTAACGTATGATCTATCTTCTATGTGCTGATGAGAAGAATGTATATTGTGCAGTTTTTGTGTAGAATGTTCTGTAAATGTCTGTTAGGACTATTTGTTCTAGAGTTGCTGGAAGGCTTTTTTATTATGGCTAAAATCACATTACTCATTATTCATTTGTTGAGGTTTTCTATTTCTTCATGCATGGTTCAATCTTGGTAGATTGTATGTGTCCAGAAATTTGTTAATTTCTTTTTGTTTTTCTGATTTCTTGGCATATAGTCTCTTATAATATTTTTGTATTTTTGAAGTCTCATTGTTATGGCTCCTTTTTTTTCTTTGATTTTATTTATTTGGGTCTTCTCTCTTTTTTTCTTAGTCTGGCTAAAGGTTTGTTGGTTTTTATCTTTTCAAAACACCAACTTTTCATTTCCTTGATCTCCTGTATTTTTTAGTATCAATTTTATTTATTCATGCTCTGATCTCTATTTTTTCTTTCCTTCTATTAGTTTTCTGTTTGGTTTGTTCTTGTTTATCTAGTTTCTTGAGGTGCATCATTAGATTACTTATTTGAAGTCTTTCTACTTTTTTGATATAGGTGTTTATTGCTGTAAACTTCCCTCTTGACATTGATTTTACAGTACTCCATAGATTTTGGTATGTTGTATTTCCATTTTCATTTGTTTTAAGAACTTTTTTTTATTTCAGCATATTATGGGGGTACAAATGTTAAGGTTACATATATTGCCCACTCCCCCTTCCCCCCTCGAGTCAGAGCTTTAAGCGTGACCATCCCCCAGATGTTGCACATCTCACTCATTATGTTTGTATATACCCATCCCCTCCTCCCCCCTCCCACCTGCCCGACACCCGATAAATGTTATTCCTATATGTCCACTTAGGTGTTGATCCGTTAATACCAGTTTGCTGGTGAGTACATGTGGTGCTTGTTTTTCCATTCTTGAGATACTTGACTTAGTAGAATGGGTTCCAGCTCTATCCATGAAAATACAAGAGGTGCTATATCACCATTGTTTTTTATGTTTTAAGAAAATTTTTAATGTGTTTTGTGGCCTAAGATATAGTCCATTCTGGAGAATATTCCATGGGCTGATGAAAGAAATGTGTATTCTGCAGCAGTTGGGTGGAATGTTCTGTAAATGTCAGTTAGGCCTATTACATCTAATGTATAGTTTAACTCTACTGTTTTTTTGTTGATTTTCTGTTTGGTTGATATGTCCATTACTGAGAGTGGGTTTTACAGTCCCCTAATATTATTGTATTGCAGTATCTCTCTCCTTTTAGATTTATTAATGTTTGCTTTATATACTTGGGATCTCTGGTATTGAGAGCATGGATATTTGTAATGGTTATATCCTCTCCCTGACTTGACTTCTTTATCATTATATAGTGACCTTCTTTATCTTTTCTTACAGTCTTTGATTTTTAGTCTGTTTTATCTCATATCAGCATAGCTACTCCTGCTCCTGTCTGGGTTCCAATTGCATGGAGTATCATTTTCCCACCTCTTCACTTTTAGTCTATGTGTCTTTATAGATGAAGCGAGTTTCTTGAAGGTAGTATATAGTTGTATCTTATTTATTTATCCATTCAGCCATTGTATGCTTTTTCAATGGAGAATTGAGACCATTTACATTTAGTGTTATTGATAAATAAGGACTTACTATTGCCCCATTTTGCTTGTTTTCTGGTTATTTTGAGACTCTTTCTTACTATTTTCCTTTATGGATAAGTGGTTATCTCTGGTAGTACGTTTTAATTTGTTGCTTTTTATTTTTAGTGACTCTATTATAGGTTTTTGCAAGGTGGTTACCATGAGACTTACAAAAACATCTTATAGATATAACAAGTTATTTAAAGAGATGACAATTTATCTTAGATAACAAATAAAAGAATAGAAACACACAAGGGCAAAAACCACACAACTTCTACACTTCAACTCTGTCCACCCTACATTTTGACTCTTAATTGTCTCAATTTACATATTTTTTATATTGCCTCTCAACAGGTTACTCTAGCTATTATTGTTTTTGATAGATTTTTGTCTTTTGGGCTTCATACTAGAGTTGTGAATGGATTGCACACCATAAATATAGTATAGAATATTGTATTTGTCCATGTATTTAATTTCACCAGTGGGTTTTATACCTTGAAAAGTTTTCTTTTGCACATTAGTGTTTATTTTTCTTTCATATTGAAGAAAACACTTTACCAGTTCTTACAAGATGGGTCTGGGGGTTGTGGATTCTCTCACCTTTTATCTGTGAAAGACTTTACCCTTTCCTCAAACTTGAATGATAATTTTGCTGGATACGATGTTCTTGGATACATGTTTTCTTTCTTTGAGCACTTTGAAAATGTCATTCCACTGTGTCCTGGCTGTATAGTTTCTATTGAGAAGTCTGTTGCCAGACAAAATGGAAATCCTTTATAAGTTATTTGTTTCTTTTCTCTTGCTGCTTCTAGAACCTTTTCTTTGTCCTGGACTTTTAAGAGTTTGATTAATACATTCCTTAGAGTGGTCTTATTTGAATTGAAGTGTTCTAAGACCTTCCTGTACCTGGATATTTGTATCTTTCTCAAGTTTTAGAAATTTTATGTTATTATTTCTTTGAATAAGCTTTTTATCCCTTGATCTTGTTCAGCTCCCTCTTGAACACCAATAATTCTTAGATTTGGCCTTCTGAGGTAATTTTCTATATCTTGTAGGCGGCCTTCATTTCTTTTCATTCTTTTTTCTCCTTTGTGTATTTTCAAATAGCTGATCTTCAAGCACACTGATTCTTTCTCTGCTTGATTCATCCTGCTGTTGAGAGCCTCTAAAGAGTTCTTCAATTGAGCAAATGTATCTCTCAATTCTAAAATTTCTGTTTGTTTTTTTTATTATTATTTCAATCTCTTTGTTAAATTTCTCTGATAAATTTCTGAATTGCTGGTCCATGTTATCTTGGAGATCACTGAGTTTCATTAAAACTGCTATTTTGAGTTCTTGGTCAAAGAGCTCAAAAATCACTGTCTCATTAGGGTCATAGGATTTTTGCTTTGTCCTTTTAGGGAAATCATGGTTTCCTGTTTGCTGTTGTTTCTTATGCGTATACATCAAAGTTTTTGCATTGAAGGATTACTTATTCCAGTTTTCTCTGTCCAGCTTGTTTTGGCTTTTACTGAATGGATTTGCTTAGTCAATCTTTACTGCTCGGTCACTGCCTCCTTTTTGGCTCTAGGGTGGTGTCTTAAGCCCAGGTTTGCCTGGGCTCTAGTAAATGGTTGGAGTCTACCTGTCCCAAATGGGGGAGGTTCCAAAGGGATTATCCTGGCAGCATGGGAAGGCTGGCTAAGGGTTCATACCAGGGTGCCCGCATAACATGCCTCCTATAGTGTAGTGCTGCTGAACAGCCACCCTGATTTGGTGTCTCCTTTGGCCAAGTTACAGAGCAGAGTTTCCAGGACTAGGCATAGTAGTATTGCCTGTTTCTTTTGTCTCTGCTTGTCCTCATGGATATTTCTCCCTTCAAGCAATCACAATGTTTCCCCTGTGTTAAGGGAAGAACAGGTCTTTGGCCAGGGAACCCAAGGAGGTGGAGAAGCTAGTTGACCACTGTGATTTTACTTCTTCCAGTGTAGAAATCACAAATTGGGGGGAGATTTTCTGTGTGCTTGATGCTGGGCAGAATGTGGGGGGGAAGGGCATCATGGACGTGGTTGTCCCATTCTCCTACTATCTGCTTTGAGGTTTTCCACTTCTCTGTGGCCCTGAGAACTGTCTCATCTTACTTGAGCTTGGGGTTGTTGCTGGTAGAAAACCTTGGCCCTGTATATTTGTTTTTGTTTTTCTGCAGATGGGGTGGGGAATAAAGCCAGCTTGCCTCTGTGCCACCATTCGCCATTTTCTTGGTTGATTTATTTATTTATTTTTGTTATCCATTCAGCCATTCTCTGTCTTTTGATTGAAGAATTTAATCCATTTACACTCAAGGCAATTATTGATAAGTAAGGACTTAATACTGCCATTTTGTTAATTGTTTTTGTGGTTGTTTTATGGATGCTTTGTTTCCTTTTTCCTCTCTTGCTGTCTTCCTTTGTGATGTGATGATTTTCTGTAGTGGTATGCTTTGATTCCTTTCCCTTTCTCTTTTTTGTATCTTTTACAGGTTTTTGTTTTGTGGTTACCATAAGGTTTACATAAAACAACTTATAGTTATAACAGGCTATTTTAAGCTAATAACAACTTAACTTTGATTGCATAATATAACTCTACACTTTTATTCCACTCCCTGACCTTTTATGTTATATTTTTTATTTTTTTGGAGACAGTGTCACTCTGTTACCCAGGCTAGAGTGTAGTGGTATCAGCCTAGCTCACAGAATACTCAAATGCCCGGGTTTAAGCCATCTTTCTGTTTCAGCCTCTCGAGTAACTGGGACTACAGGCCTGCGCCATCATGCCTGGCTAATTTTTTTCTATTTTTAGTAGAGTTGGGACTCTTGCTCATGCTCAGGCTGGTCTCGAACTCCTGAGCTCAAGCAATCCTCTTGCCTCGGCCTCCTAGAGTGCTAGGATTATAGGTGTGAGCCACCTCGCCTGGCCCCTTTTATGTTACTGATGTCATAATTTACATCTTTTTATATTGTATATCCCTTAGCAAATTATAGTAACTATCATTTTTAACAGTTTTGTGTTCTAACCTTCATACTAACAAAATAAGTGATTTACATACCACTACTGTGATATTAGAATATTCTGAATTTGACTGTGTATTTACTTTTACCAGAGAGGTTTATACTTTCATATGTTTTTGTGTTACTAGTTAGTATCCTTCTCTTTAATCTTGAATAACTCCTTTTAGCATTTCTCGTAAGACATGACTGGCCGGGCTCCACTGCGTTGCTGCAGATTCTTTAACAGGCTCTTGAGCTCTCTCTGGGCTACAGCTGTCCATGTTTGTTCTGCTGTGGGGGAATGAAGGCTGTTGCCTCCCATTCTGCCACCGTGGTGACCTGCACATGTTTTCTACGTGCAGATATAACAACACCAACACACACGGGAGCCTGAATGTGTTGCTTGATTTTTGTTCTTTTCTCACCTGTGGTGCTTTGCTTCCTCATGTGCTTGGTGATCTTTGATTATGAGCTCCTTGCTTGGTCTTACTCTGGGGCAGTCCTCCAGCCTGGTTGAGGATGATTTCCTCTAGAGATGCTTGGCTTCATCTTTTGCCAGTAGGCAAGGATGGTAACAAGTTGGCATCCCTTAAACTCCTGCTGAAGGTCTGCTGTCATGTTAGAATTGATTTCCAGGCTCGCTTCCTCTTCTCCACTGGCACAGACTCTACACCCTGGGGCACTGCCACTGTCTGTCCCCAGGGCCAGCCTGTCCCTGCTGGTTGCCTGATGCTCAGGCTGCAGGTCGTAGCTTTTTTCTCTCCCCGGTCTCTGGTGAGATCAGCTATGCCTGAGAGCAGGATATTGACTTCTGCAAAGTGAATCCAGAAGCAAAACTTTGCTTTTTAGTTTTTATGTTTTGTAACTTGGCTTCTACCTCCCAGATGACATGGAGTCACAGTGGTAATACTGAGTTATCCTTCTCTTCTTGATATTGTAGAAATAGCTTTAGGATTTTATCGGTTAAGCAGTTGTTTGCTGTGGGCTTTTGGCAAATAGTCTGTCAAACTTAGGAAGTTTCCTTCTATTTCAACTTAGTTTTTAATTCTCTAATTTGTTATTTTAACTAATTCTATCCGTTGTTTTCTTAATAGTGACAGGTTCTTGTTTTCCTGGAATAAAAACAATTTGATCATCGTGTATGACTTTAGTACATATTTGATTTAATGTTGTAATGTTTTATTTATTTACTGCATCTATCTTAAGAAATGAAAATTGTTAATTTCTTTTTTGGAATAAGTTAGGAAAGTTTTGATTCAAGGATATGTTAGCATCACAAATTGCCTTTAGTTTTGGCTTGGAATACTTTGACTAATATGAAAACTATCCTTATTTGAAGATAAGCTAGAATTAATTTGTAAAGTCATCTCGGCCTGGAATGCTTTTATGGGTACGGCCATTGTTTAGACATTTTAAGATTAAAATTTTAACTTTTGCCTCTGGTAAAAATGACACCCAGGTAATTAGGAGCATCAGCCCTTTTGAAGACAGCAAGAAAAGCTGGATTAAAAAATCTACTTGAAGGTATTAGGAATATAATAAAACAGTGAATAAATACTGGCCCCAAATTTGGCAGGGCTGACAAACCATTCTGGGCCCCTTCTCCTCCGGAGAGAAGTTGCTAATTCAGTGTGGAAAGCGCTGAGAGGCTGAATGATGCGTTTTGTGAAAATGATGTGTCTTTTATCGTCTATTTTTGATATTTTCTCTTTTTCTTTGCTTTTCTACAGTTCCACCACGATGTATCTAGGTATGCATTTCTTTTACTTTTTCTGTTTGGGGTTTTTAAACTTTCTTAAATCTGTGCTTAATCCCTTTTAGCACTTTGGGTAAATTCTAAAGTGTTATCTTGTCCATCATTATTCTGTTCCATTAACATGTCTTGTTCAATCATTGTTTCGCCCCCGCGCATATGTATTTTCTTAATGAATGTGAAGAAGGTCTCCGTCTACCTCAGACCTCCGTCTTCTCCGTCTCCCTCCCGCGTCTCCACTCTCCCAGTGCTTGGTTCTGCATCTTCTCTCCTGACCCCGCAGCTCCGTCTCATGCGCTGTTCTGCCCATCCATTGAGCCTGTCATTTTGGTAGTTTTATTATTATTCCGTTATGACATTTGTACTTGTTGGTATCTGTCTTAGCCATAGTTCCCGAATGACACGGGTTGAATTGCGTTTTGCCCCAAAAGATGTGTGGAGGCCCTAGCCTGCAGCTTCTCAGAATGCGATCTTATTTGGAAACAGGGTCTTTACGGAGGGAATCAGGTTCAGATGGGGTCCTTGGGGTAGACCCTAACCCCACACGACTTGGGGTCTTTCCCTGCAAAAAGGGGAAATTTGGACACGGGCAGGCGTCGAGGGAAGAGGATAGAAACACACAGGTGAGAACGCAGGTGGGGACAGAGGCGGGGACTGGAGCGAGGCAGCCACCAGCTGAGGAACACCTGGGGCCGCAGGCGGCAAGAGGCAGGAAAGGTCTTCCCTAGAGGCCTCGGAGGGAGCACAGCCGGCCTGACACCTCGAGTTTGGACTTCGGCCTGCAGAACTGTGAGATGATAAATTTCTGTTGTCCTAAGTCCCCCAGCTGTGGCACGTTGCAGTCGTCCTGGGAAACAAATCCACCTGGAAGGCAGAACGTGAGGCGAAGGGGCAGCGCTCCTACTTTATCAGAGGGTGACGTCTGGGGAATCGGGAGTGAGGGAAAAGCAGTGGCACAGGACATGACAGGGACAGGGCTGGGGGCGAGTGTGACTGATTGCTTGTTCTCATAGACACGTCTTCTCAGAGGCTGTGAAACGACAGATTATCAGCATGTTCTGTTCAGGAGGAGGAACAGGGAATAATTTATTTACCTGTCAGTGTCCAAATGTCACTTATCAGTGGGCCACCCCCTTGGGGACATTGATTCCCTCACACTATTGGGTTGCACATTTGTGCACCGCGCAAGTCCTGGGGCTTTTTATGCCTCGTGGGAACAGGGAAGGACTAGGGTAGGACACAAGTGGTGTCCAGCAGGGGCATGGCATGAAGTACCGCCGCGTGGCACCTATGTGGAGTCAGGTGGCACCATGGAGAACTGGCGACCATGGTGGCAGCTGAAGCAAAACAGATGGCTGCTATGGACTGCATGTTTGTGCTCCTCCAAATTCGTACGTCGAAGCCCTCGCCGCCAACAGGAGATGATTGGGTTTAGATGAGAGTGTCAGGGTGGAGCCCCCACGGTGGGATTAGTCCCCTTACAGGGCTGGAACCCTCTCTCTCTGCCTCTCAAGGACGACACAGCACAGAGTCACCAGGAAATAAATCAGCCAGACCTTGACTGTAGACATCTCAGCCTCCAGAACTGTGCGAAACACATGTCTATTGTTTAAGCCACCCAGTCTACAGCATTTTGCTATGGTTACCCAGGGCGACTAAGACATGGCCATGGGCTCTTAGGATGGGTGAGACCAAGAGAGTCTGCCCAGGTCTTAAGAGGTACTGGATACAATTTACCTCTTTCCTCCCTCCCTCCCTCTTGTTCTCTTTCTCTTTCTTTCACAGTTTTCAGATCTCTGCCAAAATGATCAATCTTGTCTTTTATCTCCATAAACAAAGAATAAATTTTAATATCTGGGTGTCTGTGGGCTCGTTACTATTTTGTCTTGCTTTCTCACACGTTCGTCTTGTCTTTATGCGTCCTGTGTCACAGACCTGGCATTTGCCACCCCACAGAGAGACTCAAGGTGTAGGGGGTGGGAGGTGTTCGCGGGCTGTGTTAGACCCGTGGCTCCTCTCTCCCTGGAAAGGCAGGGAGGTGTCGATGTCAAGAGGGAGCCCCCACTGCTGCAGATCTGAACTTGAGGTCACTAGGACTTCTCCCAAACTCGTGCGCTGAGGAGACTCAGACGTGGGCCCCAGCTCCTCGGCGGAAGTCAGCAGACCCGCTCATGAAAACGTCTGCATTTGAGGCAAAGGGAAGGGCCCGCCAGAAAGCATCACCTCTTACCCTGGGCCTGGCAGCAAGGACAAGGACAGTATTGGAAATCCCATCATCTGAAAAGCAGCTGCGGATGGCTGGTGGAGAGAGGTGTCTCGTTCCAGCCCCTCCGTCTGGAAATGTTGGTCAGAACCAAACCCGCTCAGCAGGCAGAAGACCAAGGGTTGGCGCCTCCAGGCGAAGGTTGCTCACGAGGAGAAACAAAGAGGACACGGTTGTAGCTCAGCAGCAGCTGCACGGCAGGTCGTGCACAATGGGGGGGAAGAACAAACATTTTCCAAATCATCAAGATTGGACCTCTCGCGTGTCGAGTCCCAGCTCGCTTCTTAAATCTCGAGCGAATCCTAACTTTGCCGGAGCCACGTTCAGTGAGCCGCGGTCACCTCGCTCTTCCCAAACCGCCGGGCCACTGCCTTCCCGCTTCCTGGAATCCTTCAGATGAGGAGACGTGACATTTCCGCTGCAAACCTTACTTAAAGTGCGGGTATGAAATGAGATAAAATGCTTAAAGGTAGTTATGTTCGTGGATAGTTGTCAATTAGTCTGAAACAAATGCTAGGGGGTTAGTCTATGTGTGTAGAACTGCTAATTAACATAAAAGCATGTGTTTTATATGTTGTGTGCCCTGTGATGCAATGGTAGTATCAGTGCAAGTTAAAGTGATTAAATTGATAATTGTACTTGAATAATAAGTGTTCTCAGTTGATGAAGTGAAAGCATTCAAATTTAGATGCGGGAAAAGGCAAAGGAATCAAATTTTTCTGTTGTTTGTTGGGGAAAATAGTAATTTAAGATTATCACTGATGGATTGGTATATTGTTGAAAGTGAGTGAGTCAGATTATAAGCACCGAGCTAAGATATACACGAATTGAGAACTAGTTGAACGTTTGAAAGTTTAACATACTAGAAACACCCACGCCGGTAATGTGCCAACAACATGATGCGCTGCCAAAAGAAAATGTGAAGTTTTCTTACTAGTCGCATTTTAGTAAACCGCAGTGGTGATTGTGTAAGGGCACCTGGGATTGTTAGAAGGAGGCACAGTGGACCCCAGTGGCCGTGCTGGGCAGAGGACAGGTGTCTGCCAACAAATGCACCAACACCACTTTTTATAGAAAGAGTATTTAGTACTTATTCAATAGCTTCCAGAATACATTTCTGTATTATGGCACTGCACAAACTATTCTGACGGTGATCTGGCCGCATCGTTCTTGCACATCTTGCTCAAAGTGGGGAACTGTAAAATGTGAATGTGTTAAGTACCTGGGGAAAGAAAGAGCCATACAAATGCATGTGGTAAACTTATAGCAAATGTAAAGTTTTCTTGTATTTTATCATACAAAATAGAATATTTTAGCATGCATTTGCTGAGGGTAAGAAGATGGGCTGTTTTTTATCCTATGGCCTAATTTTAAATAATAATAACAAAATAATTTGTTTTTAAAGTTTGCCCTTGTGCTAAGGTGCCGGTGTATGTGTTACAATTGGTTTAATTGTAAATTATGTTTCAAGGTAAATCCTAGAGTAATAAGTTTTACATTATAGCTAAAAAGGTTTAAGCTACTAAAACACTTCCTATTTTTAAGAGATGTGAAATGCAGTATGGCAGCATTTTTTTTCCTTCATTAAGCCTAAAGATTAACTATTAAAGGGTCTTTCCAACATTAAAGATTCACTTTGGCTTTTACCAATTCGTATAACCCACGATACAAAGACAGTTTAATATAAAGTGCTATCGTTTTTTGTTATTTGTTTGGTCAAGAATAAGTATGACTTAGGGGACCACTTTATGCAAAAGATGCAATCTCTTGCATAAGACCTTCATAACATGTTTTACCAACCTTAAGGGTAAATGATAAATGTAATGGCTAACGCAATAGCAAGTTAGAGTAAAAAAGTGTGTGAGTTAATTTAAAAATTCTGATTGTTAATGCCCTATTTTCTAATTTGGCATCTTTTTTTGATGTTTCTCAGCAGAATGGCTAATTTGTATTTCTCCAAATAGATTCAGATGAAATAATATGGCCCAAGTCAAATATTTATATTTTAAAGACAAGTTTATAGTACTTAATGTATATAATACAAATTTGAAGAATGAAAGTGAAAAATAAAATGGCCTCCCCCCTCAAAAAAAGAAGGAACAAGATGTAGGACGTTTCCCTGCAGATGTGATTGCGGTTTGCTCAGCCGGGCACCAGGGGGCATCAGAGCTCTATGGATGCCTTAGTCCAGCCAGCTTCGCTTCCCCACCCAAAGGGCTGGAAGCTTCTGGATTGTCCCTACTTACACCAAGTCCCCTGGTCCCCACACAAAGCAAGGGAGATCTCGGGGCCTCGTGTTGGTGGGTACTGGACCCCCACCCCGTTTCCTTACGCTTACAGCACATTTTCAGCAGAAATAAAGGCAGTCAAAGGCATTACACAGTATCTTTAAGGTGCTGCAAGAAAAACAGCTGCTGAACTAGGATTTTCTATGCAAAGAAAATATCCTTCAAGACTAAAGACAATATGAAGACATTTTCAGATGGACAAGTTTGGCATGAGAGGCAGCACAATAAAGAACTATTCACAGGTATTCCTCAGGCAAAAGGATGAACCCTGATGGAAGATTAGAGACGGGGGAAGCTATAAAGAACAATTACAGCAGTAAATATACAGGTAAATCTAAATGAATATTCGTAGCATAGGAAACAGTAACATCTTGGGTTAAACGTCTGAATAGAATAAAAATTGATGGCAACTTTGGCATACAATTTGTGAGAGGATAGATAGATTTAAAATGTTCTAAGATTTTTGCATCATTCATAAAAGTATCATTTAATATTAGACTTTGATATAAGTCCAGAAACATAATAATCTCTAAGGTAACTACTAAAAGAAATACTGAAAGACTGCGTAACTTCTAAGCTCATAGTGTAAAACATGGAATAATAAAAAATTATTCTCCAAAAATGGTAAAAGAGAGAAAAAGAAATATAGATCAAGAGGAAAAGTATAAAGAACTTATTAGGCTGGGCGTGGTGGCTCACGCTTGTAATCTTAGCACTCTAGGAGGCTGAGGTGGGCGGGTGGCTCAAGGTTAGGAGTTCGAAACCAGCCTGAGCAAGAGCGAGACCCTGTCTCTACTAAAAATAGAAAGAAATTAGATGGGCAACTAAAAATATATATAGAAAAAATTAGCTGGGCATAGTGACGCCTGCCTGTAGTCCCAGCTACTCGGGAGGCTGAGGCAGGAGGATCCCTTGAGCCCAGGAGTTTGAGGTTGCTGTGAGCTAGGCTGATGCCACGGCACTCTAGCCCAGGCAACAGAGTGAGACTCTGTCGCAAAAAAAAAAGAACTTATTAAACCCAAATATGTCAGTAATTATTAGTTTATTTTAAGCCCAATATATCAACACTTACATTAAATATGAATGGCTAGGGACTTCCACTTCTAACCAGCATGGAAGAACAGGGATCAGATACATCTTACCACCAAAGAATGGACAGAATATAGGAAACAATGGCTTTTAAAACTCCCAGAACATTAAGCAACAAAGGCTCATGATCCCTGAGAGATGAGAAACAAATGGGGCAAGACCTGTTACTGCCCCAGCTCGCTGCCTTGAGAGTTCCTTCTGTGGAGGCTGGTGGACTATGAGCTGAGGACGAAGCTGAGAGTTCCAGGAGGATGAGGTGCTGTCTGGGGTTTGCAGAACAGAGGCCCCGAGAGGAGAGCTCCAGAGGTCTGCACGGGCTCTCCCTTGCCTACTCAGCTCAGCATCAGCGCGGCGTTGCGAGGAAGCTGCTTGAGGCTGGGGAAAGAACCACACTAAGGATCAGAGGTCCCAGCGCTTAGTGCTCACGCCAGGCTGGGAACAGTGCCGGCTCCAACAGGCCGGAAAGCCTCGGGGATTCGTGAGGGATTGGCTGGGAGACACAGAAAGGTTTTGCCTCACTAGTGGGAATAATTAGTCCTACACTTAGCACTGCTCTGGTCTACCTAACGATGTTAAAAGGAAGACCCAACAGGATCACTGTATTTCCGAGGGCCTTAATGGCATCCTAGAAACAAAGTTTGAGACTGTTTACAGGAATACAAAAATATCCAGCACAATCTCTGTCATCCAAACAAAAATTACCAAAGAATCAGAAACATATAGCCTATAATGAGGACAAATAGACAATGAAACTCACAGATTTTAAATATCTTTCTCAATAATTTATGAACACCATTAGATGGAAAAATGAGTATGAATATGAAAACTTGAACAACACTGTCATTAACCTGAACTAACTGACATTTATAGGAAACTCTCCTCGATAGCAGGAGATACATTTTTTTTTCCACACAGAATATTTACCAAATTTGACCATATTGTGAACCATAAAACAAATCTCAATACATTTAAAAGGATTCAAGTCATATCAAATACGGGCATACCTCACAGATACTGTGGGTGTGGTTCCAGACCATCACAATAAGGTGAATATTGCAATAAATATTCACATGAATTTTTGGTTTCCCAGAGCATATATCAATAAAAGTTGTGTTTACTCTATACTGTAGTTATTGTTTATGTAATAGCATCTGTCTAAAAAATAATATACATACCTTAATGAAAAATACTTTATTACTGAAAATGCTAACGGTCTTCTGAGCCTTCGGAGAGTCATAACCTTTTTGCTGGTGGAGGGTACAGCCTCGGTGTCGATGGCTGCAGACCGATCAGGGTGGTGGTTGCTGAAGGTTAAAGTGGCTGTGGCAATTTCTTAAAATAAGACAACAGTGAAGTTTTCTGCAACGATCAACTCTTCCTTTCACAAAGGATTTCTCTGTAGCATGCAATGCTGTTTGACAATGTTTTACCCACAGTAGAAATTCTTTCAAAATTGGAGCCAATACTCTCAAACCTGCTGCTGCTTTATCAACTGCGTTTGTGGAATATTCTAAATCCTTTGTTGTCATTTCAACAGTGTTCACAGCATGTGCACTGGAAGTAGATTCCACTTCAAGAAACCACTTTCTTTGCTCATCCGTAAGAAGCAACACCTCATCCGTTCAAGTTTGATCATGAGATGGCAGCGAGTCAGTCCCGTCCTCAGGCTCCACTTCTGACTCTAGTTCTCTGGCTGTTCCCACCACATCTGCGGCGACGTCCTCCACTGAAGGCTTGAACCCCTCAAAGTCATCCATGACAGTTGGAATCAGCTTCCTCCAAACTCCTGTTAATGTTAATATTTTGGCCTCCACCCATGAATCATGAACGTTCTTAACGGCATCTAGAGTGGTGAATCCTTTCCAGAAGGTTTTCAATGTATTTTGCCCAGATCCACATCCATCAGAGGAATCATCATGGCAGCTACAGCCTTATAAAATGAATTAATGAATAATAAGACTGGAGAATTGAAATGATTCCTTGACCCATGGGCTACAGAATGGATATTGTGTTAGCAAGCATAAAAACATGCATCTCCTTGTACATCTCCATCAGAGCTCTTGGGTGACTAGGTGCATTGTCAGTGAGCTGTAATATTTTGGAAGGAATCTTTTTCTATGAGCATTAGGTCTCAACGTTGGGCTTAAAATATTCAGTAAACCATCCTGTAAACAGATGTGCTAGCATCCAGCCTTTGTTGTTCCATTTATAGAGCATAGGCAGAATTGATTTAGCATAATTTTTAAGGATTTAGTATAATTCCCTAGGATTTTCAGAAATGGTAGATGAACATTGGGTTCAACTTAATGTTACCAGCTGCAAGAGGGTCAGTCTGTGCTTTGAAGCTTTGAAGTCATCACTGACTTCTCTCTAGCTATGAAAGTCCCAGATGGCATCTTCTACCAACATAAGGCTGTTTCATCTACATTGAAAATCTGTTGTTTAGTGGCCACCTTCGTCAATGACCTTACCTGGATCTTCTGGCTAACCTGCTGCGGCTTCGGCATCAGCACTTACTGCTCCACCTTGCACTTATACTCACAGGGAGATGGCTTCTGTCCTTGACTCTCATAAGCCAACTTCTGCTAGCTTCACACTTTTCTTCTGCAGCTTCCTCAGCTCTCTCCGCCTTCATAGAATTGAAGAGAGTCAGGCCCTTGCTCTGGATGAGGCTTTGGCTTGAGGAAATATTGTGGCTGGTTTGATCTTCTATCCAGACCATTAAAACTTTCTCCTTATCTGCAATAAGGCTGTTTTGCTTCCTTATCATTCACGTGTTCACTGGAGTAGCACTTTTAATTTCCTTCAAGAACTTCTTTGCTTTCACAACTTAACTGCTTGGTCCAAGAGGCCCAGCTTCCAGCTATCTTGGCTTCCGGCATGCCTGCCTCAAGCTCGCTCATTTCTAGATTGCGATTTAAGGTGGGAGATGTGCGACTCTTTCTTTCGCTTGCGTACTTACGGGCCATCGCCATCGTAGGGATGTTAATTGGCCTGATTTCAATACTGTTGTGTCCCAGGGAATAGAGAGGCCTGGGGAGAGGGCAAGGGATGGGGAATGACCGGTCAGTGGAGCGGTTGGAACGTGCACGACGTTTATCAATTCCATTTGCCGTCGCTTATGGATGTGGTTTGTGGTGCCCCAGAACGGTTACGACAGTAACTTCAAAGATCGCTGATCACAGATCCCCGCAATAGATAGCAATAATGAAAAAGTCTGAAATATTTCAGAGAATATTTCTCTGAATTGGCAAAATGAGACACAGAGATATGAAGGGAGCCTGTGCTGTTGGAAATTAAAAAGGCACTGATAGCTCTACTTAATGCGGGGCTGCTACAAACCTTCAATTTGTTAAAAATACATTATCTGTGAAGTGCAATAAAGTGAAGTGCAATAAAATTCAGTACGCCTGTATGCTTTCTCACAACGGTGGAATTAAATTAGAAATCAGTAACAGAAAAATGCCCGGCAAACCCACGTATAATTGGAAACTAAATAATACACTTGTAAATAATTCATAGATCAAAGAAGATATCAAAACAGAAGTTGGAAAATATTGGGAACCAAATGCAAATGAAAACACAACCTATCAGATTTGTGGGGTGCTGTAAAAATACTACTGGCAGAAATTGATAGCAATAAACATAAATTAGAAAAGAAGACAATTCTCAAATCAATAACCTCTGCTTTCACCTTAAACTAGAAAAATAAGAGCATATTAAACGCAAAGATATGGTAGCATAGTATACGAGACATATCATGGCTGTAAGATTAATGACAGCCACAGGCCCCACTTAAGCACCGGGCAGGGCCAATACATGTCACTCAGCAGCTTGATGCAATCTGATCTGGGGACTCCCCAGCCTGGCCCGAGGATTTCCGGGAGACAAGGCCACCTAAGCAGGGATGTAAGTGTCATAAACCTCAAAACAAAGCTTACCTTATAAGAATAGCTTAGAATCCCTTTATGAAAGAAACACCTCGTAACTGACCCCGATTGAATACAGGTATGAGAAAGGGGGAATAATCTTCCAAACTCTGAGAATGGTCTCCAGATGGAGACCCTCCTGGTCGGTTGTTCATCTGACCCCCGGGCCGTGTCTGGCCCATGCCACCGGCCCAGTCCTGCAGTCACTCTCGTATGAGTGGTGCTAGAACAAACTGGTACACCAGGGAATCGGAGAATAGGAATCCTCCCTATCCCTGCTTGTCTAAGACTCATCTTTGATGCAAATCGAACTGAAGGGGAGAAGTTACCCCTGGGAAGATAGTCGACTAGGGCACCCTAAGTCCCTGAACACCACACACATGTAAACATACAGCGATGAAGACATTATTTACTGTAGCACTAAACTGGGAACCAGGACAAAAACCCAACAAAAATAGAATCAAAGTTGATTTTGATACTGGCGTTAGCAGATATAAACTGTCAAGTAACCATCATAAATATGCTCAAGGAAACAGAAAAAAGATTGAGAAAACCCTTGAAAAGTTGATGAATTTCAAGAGAGAATTGGAATCTATGAAGAGAATCAAATAATTCTAGACCTGAAAAATACAGCGTCTGAAATATAAGAACTCTTGAGGAGGATTTCACAAAGAATTACACCAATCAGAAGCAGAATTAATGAATTAGAAAATAGATCAATAGAGTATATCCAAATTGAAACACACAGAGGAAACACACAGGAAAATATAGAAAGCATTAGGACAATGTGCGATAGAATAAAAGGTACATATTTAATTGAAATCTTAGAAGAGAGAATGAGGAAGAAATAATATTTGAAGTAATGCTACTCAAGAAAATTTTCAACATTGATGAAAGACATAACCACAAACTAAAGAAGCCTTTGCAAATCTTGAAGGTGAAATAATTACATGTAGACAAATCATAGCAAACTGCCAAAAACCAAGTATAAAGTGAAAAATAGTAAAAGAAGCCAGAGAACAAAAGACAGTTTTACCTCCAAAGAGCAACAATAAACAGGCAAACTCTTTATAGAAATGATGGAAGCTGGAAAGTTGTCTTTAAATTACTGGAAGAAAATATGTGCTTACCCATAATTATATATTTGACAACAATTGTTTTGGCTGTTCTGGTTCCCTTGAGTTTCTGTAGGAATTTTAGGATCAGCTTTTAATTTCCATAAAGAAGCCACCTGAGATTCTAATAGAGATTCCGTCAAGTCTGTAGATTAATTTTGGGAGTGTTGCCATCATAACAGTATTAAGGTTCTGATTCATGAATGTGGAATGTCTTTCTATTTATTTACAGATCTTCTTTAATTTCTTTCCACGATGTTTTGTAGTTATTTTTACATGCCTTAATAATTTTATTTTTATTTTTTATTTATTTTTATTTCAGGAAATTATGGGGGTACAAACATTTTGGTTACATGTTATAACTTTGCCACATCCCAACCATGATTTAAGATGTGTCCTTCCCCACCTAAAATGCTCACTGCGTCCATTAGTTGTGAGTTTACCTACCCCCAAAGAATATCACTACTGTGTGAGCACCTTAGTGTTGATCAGTCAGTGCCAATTTGATGGTGAGTACATGTGGTGCCTATTCTTCCATTCTTGTGATACCTCACTTTGGATAATGGGCTAAAGCTGTATCTAGGAAAATATAAGAGGTGGTATATCACTGTCGTTTTTTATAATTGAGTAGTATTCCATTGTATACATATACCATATTTTATTAATCCATTCATGGATTGACGGGCACTTGGGTTGTTTCCACATCCTTGCTATAGTGAATCATGCTGCCATAAACATTCGAGTGCAGATGCATTTATTATAGAATGAATTTTGTTCCTTTGGGTAGATGCCTAATAGTGCTATTGC
>VBSM01001979.1:2107462-2130966 GCA_008086735.1 Cheirogaleus medius
TTTTTTTTTTTTTTTTTTTTTGCGGGGGTTTCTTACAGTCTCACCCTTAGCAATCACAACTTAGGACAGTGATTTTAGAAAAATTTGCACATAGAATTTCTTTTCCAATTTGTTTTGTTATGGCAAAACATATATTTATCATTTATATGTGAAAAATTTAGTATCTTAACCTTTTTTATATATCTTAACCATAAAATTTACTATCTTAGCCATTTTTAAGTGTATAGTACAGTGGTATTAAATACATTTATTTTTGTGCAACCATGACCACCATCTATCTCCAGAATTCTTAGTCTTGCAATAATGAAACTCTACCTATTAAACAATAAATCTCCATTCTCCCTTCCCTACAACGCCTGGCAACCACCATTCTTCTACTTTCTGTTTCTATGATTTTTGACTACTCTAAGTATTCCATATAAGTGGAATCATACAGTATTTATCTTTGTGTAGTTGGCTTATTTCACTGAGCACAATGCCCGCAAGTTTCATCCATGTTGCAGCATATGTCAGAATTTTCTTCCTTTTCAAGGCTGATTAATATTCCATTGAATATATATAAAAAACATTTTGCTTATCCATTCATCCATCAATGGACACTTAGGTTGCTTCCACATTTTAGCTGTTGTGAATAATGCTGCTATAAGCATGGCTGTACAAATATCTCTTTGAGACTCTACAATTATTTTCTGTATATACCCAGAAGTGGAATTGCTGGATCATATGGTATTAAGAATTTTATTTTTAATTTTTAAGGAATTGCCATATTGTTTTCCACAGTGGCTGTGCCATTTTACATTCCTACCAACAGTACATTAAGGCTCCAATTACTCCACATCCTCACCAACACTTGTTATTTACTGTTTTCTTTTTTAAATAATAGCCATCCTAATAATTGTGAGATGCTAGCTCATTGTAGTTTTTATTTGTATTTTCCTAATGATTAGTGATGTTAAGCACCTTTTAATGTACTTGTTAGCTATTTTTATATCTTCTTTGAAGAAAAGTCTATTGTAGTCTGTTGCCAAATTTTGAATCAGGTTGCTTGTTTTTTTAATGTGAGTTTTAAACTTCTCTCTATATTTTCTGTAGTGTAGGTTGCCTTTTTACTCTGTTGATTGTGTCTTTTGATGCACAATTTTTTCCAGTGTTTGTTAAGTCCAATTTGTCTATTTTTTTGTCATTGTTCCTTGTACTTTTGGCATCACATCCAAGAAATTACTGCCAAATCCAATGTGGTGAAGAATTTCCCCTGTGTTTTTTTTCCTAAGAATTTTATTATTTTAGGCCTTATGTTTAGGTCTTTAATCCATTTTGAATTAATTTTTATATGTAGTTTTAGGTAAGGGTTCAACTTTATTCTTTTGCATGTGGATGTCCAGTTTTCCCAGTACCATTTGTTGAAAAGACTATCTTTACCCCATTGAATGGTCTTGGCATCCCTGTAGAAAATAATTTGATCATATATACAAGAGTTTATTTCTGGACTCTTTATTCTATTCTATTGGTCTATATGTCTATCTCTATTCCAGTAACACACTGTTTTGATTACTGTAGATTTGTATTAAGTTTTGAAATCAGGAAGTGTGGTTCTTCCATCTTTGTTTTTCTTTTTTTCTTTTAGGATTGTTTTGACTATTAGGGATACCTTGAGATTCCATATGAATTTTAGGATGGGTTTTCCTATTTCTACAAAAACACCATTGGGATTCTGATCAGGATTGCATTGAATCTGTAGATAATTTCAAGTAGTATTTACATCTTAACAACATTAAGTTTTCCAATCCTTGAACATAGGATGTGTTGTGTTTTCACTTATTTATGTTTCTTTAATTTTTTTCAGCAAAGTTTTATAGTTTTCATTGTGCAAGTCTTTCACCTCTTTGGTTAAGTTAATTATTAAGTATTTTATTCATTTTGATGCTGTTGTAAATGGAATTATTTTCTTGATTTCTTTTTTGAATTGTTCAATATTAATGTATAGAAATGCAACTGATTTTTGCTTATTGACTTTGTATCCTGCTATTTTGCTGAATTCATTTATTAGTGCCAAGAGGTATTTTTTTTGGTGGAATCCTTAGGCTTTTGTACATATAAATGATATGATCTGTGAACAGAGATAATTTACCTCTTCCTTTCTAAATAGGATGCCTTTATGTTTTTCTTGCCTAATTTCTCTGGCCAGGACTTCCAGTACTATGCTGAATAGAAGTGGAAAAAGTGGGCATCCTTACCTTATGTCTGATCTTAGAGGAAAAGCTTTCAGTCTCTGGCTATTGAGCATGATATTTACTGTGTGTTTTTCACATATGGATTTTATTATATTGAGGTAGTTTCCTTCTATTCCTAGTTTGTTGAGTGTTTTTACCATGAAAGTGTGTGGATTTTGTGCAGTTCTCTTTCTGCATCAATTGAGATGAACATGTGGTTTTTCCCCTTTAGTCTCTTAGTGTCATATATTATATTGATGGATTTTCATATGTTAAACTATCCCTGTATTCCAGGAATAAATCCAACTTGGTCATGATGTGTAATTCTTTTAATATACTGCTAAATTTTGTTTGCTAGTATTTTGTTGATGAATTTTCACCAATGTTCCTAAGGAATGTTGGACTGTAGTTTTCTTTTCTTGTGCTGTCTTTGTCTGGTTTTGGCTGGCCTTAGAATGGATTTGGGATTGTTCTCTCCTCTTCAATGTTTTTGGAAAAGTTTCAGAAGAGTTGGTGTTATTCTTTAAATGTTTTGTAGAATTCACCAGAGAAGCCATCAGGTCCAGAGCTTTCCTTTATCAGAAGATTTTTAATTACTGCTTCAGTCTCATTTCCAGTTATATACTTATTTATTCAGATTTTCTATTTCTTCACATTTTAGTCTTGACAGATTTTGGGTTTCTAGAAATTTGTCTATTTCATTAGGTTATTCAACTTTTTGATGCACAATTACTCATATATAATGTTATTTATTTCTTTAGAATTCATAGAAATGATCCAATTTTCACTTCTTATTTCAGTAATTTGAGTCTTCTCTTTTTTGTAGTCCCTGTAACTAAAGTTTTATCAATCTTGTTGATCTTTTTGGGGAACTAACTTTTGGTTTCATTGATTTTCTCTATTATTTTTCTTGTCTTTATTTTATCTCTGCTCTAATCTTTGTTATTTCCTTCATTCTGCTAGCTTTGGGTTTAATTTGTTTTTCTTTTTCTAGTTCCTTAAGTAGTGAAGTTAGGTTTTTGATATGAGATCTTTCTTATTTTTTAATTAACATTTACAGATATAAGTTTCCCCTTTGGAACTGCTTTTGCTGTGTTCCGTAAGATTTGGTGTGTCGTGGTTTTGTTTTCATTCATCTCTAAGTATTTTCTAATTTCTCTTGTGATTTGTCTTTGATCCATTGGTTGTTTCAGAGTGTGTTGTATAATTTCCGCAAATTTGTGAAATTTCCAGTGTTCCTTCTGTTAGTGATTTCTAACTTCATCCTGTTGTAGTCAGAAAAGGGACTTTGTATGGTACTTATCTTTTAAAATCAGACAAGGCGTTGTGGCTCATGCTTGTAATCCCAGAACTTTGGGAGGCTGAGGTGGGAGGATCCTCTGAGTTCGAGACCAATCTGAGAAACATAGCAAGACCCCGTATCTAAAAAAAGAAAAAAAAAAAAGAAAAAAAATTAATTGGGACTTAATTTATAATCTAATATATATTCTATCCTGGAAAGTATCCCATGTACGCTTGAGAAGAATGTATATAGTATTGGTGAGTAGAATGTTCTGTATACGTCTGTTAGATATACTTGTTTTATTGTGCTGTTTCAGTACTATATTTTCTTTTTCTTTTTCGAGACAGAGTCTTGCTCTGTTGCCTGGGCTAGAGAGCCATGGCGTCAGCCTAGCTCACAGCAACATCAAACTCCTGGTCTCAAGCGATCCTCCTGCTTCAGCCTCCTGAGTAGCTGGGACTACAGGTGCTCACCACAATGCCTGGCTCATCTTTTCTGTTTTTAGTAGAGACGGGGTCTCACTCTTGCTCAGGCTGGTCTCAAACTCCTTACCTCAAGTGATCCTCCCTCCTCGGCCTCCCAGAGTGCTAGGATTGCAGGTGTGAGCCACCGCACCTGGTCTGTATTTTCTTATTTATCTTCTGTCTGGTTGTTCTGTCCATTATTGAGAATGGGATATTGAAGTCTGCAACTATTATTGTAGATCTACTTCTTTCTCCAATTTTATCAATTTTTGACTTCTATTTGATAGTCTATTATTAGGTGTGAAATGTTTATAATTCTTTGTATCATTGTCCCATATGAATCTTTTATTAACATATGATATCCTTTTTTTTGTCTCTTGTAAGCCTTTTTTTGATCTAAAGTCTATTTTGTCTGATATTAGTATCGCCACTATTGCTGTCTTTAGGTTACATTTGCATGTAATATACTTTTACGTTCTTCATTGTCAGCCTATTTGTGTCTTTGAATTAGAAATGAGCCTTTTGTAGGCAGCATATAGTTGGATCATTTTTAAAATCCATTCTGCCAATTACTGTCTTGATTGGAGACTTTAATCTACTTACATTTAAAGTAATTTCTAATAAGGAAGGATTTATTGCTGTCATTGTGCTAGTTATTTTCTACATGCCTTATAACTCTTTTATAGCTCTTCTGTTCCTCATTACCTACATTCCCTTTTCTTTTTGTAATGAAACATTTAAATTCCTTTCTCATTTCCATTTGTGTATATTCTTTTGCTATTTTGTTTGTGACTACCATGGGGATTATGTTTAATATAACAAATTATAACATTCTAATTTGAATTATATAGAGAATTTTACTTACTTCCTCGTAGTCCCCTCCATCTCATGATTTTATCCTTTAAGTCCAGCTGATTTGGAAGCTCTAAACTCCAACCTGTCTCCTCAACCCACAAAGACTTCTGTTTTCTGCTAGGACTTTGTTTCCCTGCACTGGGAAGTAGAAAATGCCCTTATGGAAAATGCGGGGATATTTGTGGAATGCATATTGCATGTTACTCTCTCCTCAGCATCCACAACCCTTGGAGTTCTGTTGGCCTTGGCTGGTCTCCAGTGCCTTCTCATAGCTGTCTCACGTATTTTATCGACGTGTTACAGTTGTTTTCAGTGGGACGATTAGCTCTACAAAGCACTCTATCGTGGCTAGAGTCAGAAGCCCCTTCCCCTTTAGAATTTCTTTTTAAAATTGAATGCACTATAATACACTGATGATAAAATTTCTCCAAATTTGTCAGTCAGGACCCTCTTCAGGCTGATTCTTAAGAACTTTTGACATGTCTCCATCAGTCTCGAATGCTTCCTTACTTTCTGGCACTAATAACTTTTCTTGCCCCATGCCTATTACAAGCTTCTAGGCCAGTTTAGTAGAGACAGATAAAAAGTAAATATTTAAAAATTATTTCATACCAATACTTCTAATCTGATCCCAACATCTTGAGATTCTTCCCCTTCCCCATTCCATTTTTTACGTTCCCTTTCTTCCCTCAAAGAACCTAGTTTTCAAGAACATCCATATATTTAATTTTTGCTCAATCCTACAATATACAGAAAATAGTTTAAGAATTGCAGCCCCAAATCCATTACCAATAACAAACTTTACAATAAAGTTCAGGATTTCTTTAAGTTCTTCTTATCCTACACAAACAGATTAGTATGTTAAAAAAAGTACTTGAATTAATTATTATTTTCTTCTATTAATACGTGGTGCTATCAAACTGATAAACAGTTATATCCATTTGTTTCTGTTGTATTCAATTTCAGGATTTCTCCCCAAATCTTACTGATTTAATTTAATTTTATAAATGTGTAATATATTAACATGGTTCAAAAGTCAAAATAGTTTAACAAGATATATTCAAAGAAGTTTCATTTTCTTTCCTTTCTCTTACTGTGAGTGAAGGTGAGCATTTACAAATGTGTCTAAGATTTCTACTCTTATAGCTAACCAATTTTATTGGTTTCTGTTTTATTCTTTTTTGCAGAAATTTATAATTTTCTCTATTTATTTTTGAAATTAGGTGGTCTAAACTTCTTATCTTTGCTGGGATCCATTTTGGTGAATTGTACTTCCCTAGAATATGATATCTCTTCTAAGTTTTCATACTTATTTGCATAGAGTTGTGCAAAGTTGTCTATGATTTTTGAAAATTCTTCTCAATGTGTATTAACTTCTTATTCTTATTTTGCATATATGCTCTTTATCCTTTTTTTCTTGATAACCTAAGGGCTTGTCTATTTTGTTAATTTTTTCAAAGAATCAGAATTTTGAGGTATTAATTAGTTCTATGTCTTTTCTATTTTCTACCTCATTAATTTCTTTTTTCTTTTTCTAAATTGAGGTGCAATTCACATAATGTATAATTAACCATTTCAAAGTACCATTTAGTGGTGTTTAGTGTATTCGCAATGCTGTGCAACCACCACTCTGTCTAGTTTCAAGAAAACTGTCATCAGCCTGTGAAAACACCCTGTACCCATTAAGTAATTATTGCTCATTCCTTCCAAGTCCTATCCCCTGGTATCCACGAAGCCGCTTTCCATCTCTGTGGATTTGCCTATTCTTGATATATCATATAAAAAATGAATCACGCAATATGTGACCTTCTGTGTCTGACTACTTTCAATTAACACAATGTTTTTGAGGTAGATCCAAGCTGTAGCATGTATCAGTATTTTGTTCCTTTTTATGGCTGAACGATGATGTTTCATTGTATTGATGGTCCACATTTTGTTTATCCATTGTGTATTGATGGGCATTTGAGTTGTTTCTACCTTTTGGCTATTACGCATGATTCATGTACAAGTTTCTGTGTGGATATATGTTTTCATTTCTTTTGGGTATATTCCTAGGAGTGGAACTGCTGGGCCATATGATAATTTTTTGTTTAACTTTTTGAGTTACTGCCAGAGTGGCTGTATCATTCTACCTTCCCACTACTTTTATTGCCATTATTTCCTTATTGTGCATTCTTTTGGTTTGCTCTGTTGTTAACATCCTAGTTTTTCTGAGTTGGTAGTTTAGTTCATTTATTTTCATTATTTTGTTTTTACTCATGTAAGTATTTGAAGCTATGAATATTCTCTGATAACTATCTTATATCCTAAAGATGCTGATATGTAGTGTTGCTATTATTTTTTTTTTAAATTCTGCATTTTTGACTTTTACCTGACAGTTATTTGAGACAGATTTTAAATTTCCAGTCAGAGAATTTGTTTTTGAATTAGTTTTTAATTTCTATTTTTAATACATTATGATCAACAAGGGTTATTTATATCATTTGTACTTTATGAAAAATATTATGACTCAATGTGTGCGTGTGGGGAGGGTTGTGTGTTTTGTTGAATGTTCCATGTATGTTTGAGGAGAAGGCATATTCTCTTTTATTGTGATGTAAATTTTATACGTAACCATAATATCTCCCTATTGATTATATTATTTAGTTATTCTATAACCTTCCTTTTTTTGTTGTTCATTTAACCAAGGGCAGCACGTGAGTCCCCTGTTGGTAGGGTGTTTCTCTCCATTTCTTCCTACATCTCCTGAACCTTTGGCTTTATACAGGTGGCTGCTGTGCTATTTGCTGCCCAGGTATCCATAACTGTTAAATCTCCATTGGCTTAATAAGGCAACATCTTTTTCACATTTGCCTGAATTCTACCTTGTGTGATAGCAGAGTCAAATCCCTGCTTGTTTATGGCTTCCATTTCCCTAATTTTCAGTCTTTCTAAATCACTCTGCTTAGAGTGGTGGCTTGCTATGTAAGCGGATTTGGAAATCTTTCTTTTAGAGAGTTAAGCTTATTCACATTACTGCTATACTGGCTTCCACTCTGCTATGTTATTCTGTATAATATTTACTGTACATATTGCATTACATTTACTGTTTCTTTCTCCATGTGGTCTGCTTTCTTTGTTCTTCTTTTTTTTTCAAAGCGTAACTTCCTTTATTCTGATGTTGTTTTTTAAAAACAGCTTTATTGAGATCTATTTCACATACCATACAATTCACCCATTTAAAGTATACAATTCAATGGTTTTGGTTTATTCCATGATTAAATTTTTAAACTTGTGGTAAAACATATATAATATAAAATTTATCATTTTAACCATTTTTAAGTATATAATTCAGTGGCATTAAGTACATTTAAGATGTCGTGCAACCATCTACTATTTCCAGAATTTTTAATTACTCCAGAGACTCCGGACCCGTTAAGCAATATTTCTCCATTTCTTCTGTCCCTCAGCCCATGGTAACCTCTATTCTGCTTTCTATCCCTATGAATTTGCCTGTTCTAAGTACCTCATGTAAGTAGAATCACACAATATTTGTACTTTTGTGTCTGACTTGTTTCACTGAGCATAATATTTTTGAGGTTTATCCATGTTGTAGTATGCTTTTGTTTTTGCATTTCTTTTGTAATTAGGGAAGTTTGTGTTCTTTGTTTGAGTGACTACCTTTATTCTAATATCCTTTGTAATGTTTAATTACCTTAAGCAATATGGGACTAGCATTTTTATAGGTAAAAGATGGTCAGATATTGTCAATTTCAGACAGTGCAAAGTAATGCTATTTGGTTTGTCAGCATTAAGTGACAGCCATTGTCTCCCACCTATTATTTATGTGACAATCAATGAGTTTATTCTGTTTCTCCCTTTCTCTCTCCTTTTTCCTTCCATTTAAAGTTGCATTATTTCTATTTTGTTAGAACATATAACAGTTATGTATTATTCTTCCACTCTTGTATCTGTCTTTGTTAGTCTTAGACCTATGATTAAACATATGCAATGCTCACCACCAGCCTTCTAGTTGATTCCTAGGGAAGGGCTGGTGAGTATGATATTTTCTGGATTCTTGCACATTTCAAACTGCTTTTCATAGCCTGGATGGTTGAAGGACAGCTTGGCCTGAAAGTCCTTGCAATTTCCAATTAAGTTCATTCAGGTGCTCAAAAATGTCAAGTTAAGTACACCATTTTTTGAAGCCAAGTGAGAATCATTTACACTTTTCCACCCCCATTTCTTCTCTTAGCTCTTAAACTCTACAGATCTCATTCTTTGGACAGCCACTTTGGCATGGAACAGCCGAGCCCAGTATTCTGATGACATTTTTTTCACATAACGTTGAAACAGACGGTACTGTCACAGCTTGGATTTTATTAGAGTCTCCCATTCGATCATGTAATTTAATGTGGATGTCAGATCTGCACGCAAACTTTCTATACCAGAGGCTGTGAGTAACGCCATGCATTACTTGAATCTCAGGGTTTTCTAGAACAAATTCTTGGTGTAGAGCTGTTACACCTTCCATCATTACAGCCACATCTGTACAGACACAGTAGGGCTTCCGTAATGAGCTACGCGTCTCAAAGTATTAATTTACCAGTTTGAATGTTTCATTCCCAGTAATTTGTTCTGGGACTACTCTAAAGAGCAAACAGTGTCCTCCCCAGCCTTTTCCTTTAGGGATTCTAATTAGTGCTATTAACTGAGCCCAATTAGTGATGTATTAATATATAGATTCATCAATCTGCGATGAAAACTTTTTTGGACTTAATAAACCCTTGGATCGGTGTGGTCTTTGTTATCTGACATGTCGTCAATTCGTTTACTAATAATATTATTCGAAAATGTCACCTTTTCCATTTCCTTTGCTTCATTAGTCTCAGACACAGTGTTGACAATTTCCAATCAGGCTGTTAAAATGAGCGATTCCGCAATTATGTGAGTCATTTCGGCTTTAGCTCTTAATTGCACGACCTTGTAACCAGCTCCTTGGGCTCCATCGGGTACTGGGGCAATCGATCTCAGCAAAGAACTTTGTTTCTTAATTTGTGCTTGTGGAAAAAGGTCACAGCTTTTTTTTTTTTTTTCTGGGCAAAAAGCGTGTTGCCTGGTGAGATGCTGGCGAGGTCTGCCTGGCTCCCTTGCCTGGTTGGATAATTCTTCCATCCAAATAAGACTTTTAGGCTGAGAGGGGATGATTGTCAGGGCCACAAGAATACCAATGTGTGACAATTCTCATTATGTTGCCTAATTAACAACTTAGACTTTTGGGGGGAATTACTGCTTGTCTTGTAACTGTGATAACTTTCTAGCTTTAATTAAAACATTGTCAATTACAGAGGGCATAAAAATATCTATAAAAGTACATCCATTTAGATATGAAATATTTAAGGATACCTGAGGCCTTTACAGGTTCTGAAAATCAATTTTTAAAGTGTTTTTAAAAAGGCTATCTGCATTATTAAATGTTTTGAAAAATATAAATAAAAATTTTAAAAATCTTAAGCATGAAGTACACAAAATAGAATGTATTGAAGAATTGATTTGCATTTTATTCAGGAATTAGATTTCTGAAACATTCACAAAATGTGGCTATTACCTATACACATGTGTTATGAAATCCATTTTGAACAGATAGATTTCTCGGTGCCACAAATGCTATGATCCCCTTTAATGTATTGATTTGCTTAAAGTATGTTAAATTATTATTTTTAAAAATCTAAGCATTTTTTTTAACTTCTGAAACATTAAAATTGTTTTTTAATTTCTAAAATAATAACTCTATGAAATTTTGTTAACAATCAGATTTTGGCTAATTGGAAATATCAGTTTTTTAAAAAAATAAATTTAAAAATCAAGAAGCAGCAGCCAAAAATTAACAAAATCAATTATGTTTTACTTGGCAATACCTAAGAGTCATCACTATTGAGATTAAGGAAGAAATACAGACCTCTGATGATAGAATTGAAACATTGGGAAAAAACAAGAGCTAATCAAAAGGAAAGCTAAATATTTTCAAGTCCTTGCAGAGTAAAGAACCTCACTGATCAAGGTGGTGACTAGGCATGATCTACTGACTGATGGGAAGGCCAGGGTTGGCCACTGGTGTAGTTTCTAGGGGTGCTGTCAGGATGAGGGGGCTACACATACAACCTTAAGGGCCAGAATAATGACTGAGCTAAGGATAGATTCCTCCCAAAGAGAAAGAGTCAGGGAAAGACGTGTGGGAGATACAATGGGTGGTGGCTGCCATCTTGGCTCCACCTTGCAGACAAAACCAGCCCTGAGGTGCAGAGATGGGACCACAGAGCCAGACATGGAAGGAACCTGGGTGCCGGAGGCCGACACCAGCTGTTGAATCAACCCACCCTGAAATCTGCCTCACCTCTGGCCCTCCTGTTACACCAAATAATACAGGTTCTCATGGTGTTCGCTTAAGTCAGGGTGTTTTTCTGTTCCTCACAGCTAAAGACATCTAAACTGAGGCGATCTGCAATGAATGTTTGTTCAATGGCTAGATGGGACGTTGGAGAGAAGCAGGTTATTAAGGGATTAGGATGAAAGCTCTGTGCGCAGAGGGCGGGTTGGAGTCCCCCTGCACAGGTGTGGGCCTGGGGGCCGGGCTGCAGGAGCCTGCAGCGTTGGCTGTTACCAGCAGGGACGTCAGGAAGTGCCTCAGCTTTCACAGCAAGGGCTGAGGAGGGAACAAACAGTTTTGCAAAGTTTCATTATGACTCAGAAGGGAGCGACAGTGTTTCCGTGCGGGGGCGGAGGAGGAATGAGTGATCGCTCCGGCTCAGACAGGTCTCATCTTCCCAACGTTCGATCAGCCCGTGAGTGATTGGTGGGTATTAAATGCTCACCTTTAAAGGTCAGCACGGCAGACAGACGGCCTCGTGGCCCAGGCGTGTGCCTTGGGTAACCAAGGCAGAATTCATTAACTTGTCACGGCCGTCGCAGAGCCTGTCAGATGGCCTTCCACGGGACATACGTTATCTTCAATGATTCCACCCTGGCCAGGCCCAAATATGAAGCCACCACACAAGCGCAGAGGACTGGGACCTGGGGAGAGTGATGGCCAGTGATCAGTCCAATCCCGTCCGCTTCATTCTAAACCTTCCCTGGGTCTGACGCTGGCTGGCACTTGCTTACCGTGCGCCAGCACCGGCCTCGTCCTCCGTCCTCACCTTTCACCGCCTCCATGGGAGATGCACGCGGTGCGTCCATTTAAAGAAAAGCAGGCCTGGGAGGGTAGGGGTGTCCCCGGACGTCCCAGGGGCAGAGCTGGGCATCACACCCGACAGTGGGGATCCGGAGCCCCACTCTTAACTCCAGGCTCAACACTACTCACCCCCCGGGGCACACGAGCTGGGCCCTGAGACCCACCAACAAGTCACCAGGAGAGAGGAAGGGGCACATTTTCGGGACGTGGGTGACTGCAGCAAGTGTGAACAGAACTAGGGTGCCGGGAGGGCCTGCGTACTCCTTCCTGGGGGGCCAGGGAAGGAAGAGGAGGCTCACTAGAAGCCCCCCCCCCGCCCCTCCCTCCAGGCAAACAACGTCAGAATGCCCCACCCGGCGCAGAGCCAGGCAGGCCCCCCACACGCACCCCTTCTCACGTTGCAAAGTTAGAGCTGGGCCCGGTGCTCCCTATAGCGCCCTGGTATTCCGTTGGTATTTAGCACATATTAGAAACAGCGACTGAAAAATCATGTTTTCTGACTCCAACAGAAATGCCAGTTCACTGGGAAATTTGGAAAGTGTTGAAGCGTAGAAGCTAGAACATTAAATTACTCATAATCCCACTGAGAGAAGTGCTGAAAACATCGTGGGCTATTTTCTCCCTGGCTTCCTCTCTCCGGGTCTCTGTTTCCCTCACAGACTCATTTCCTCCACAAATATTTAGTGAGCACCTACTACGTCCCAGGCGCTGCCCCAGCACTCTCCACCCGCGGTGGACGGGTCACATCCCTGCCGTTTTGGATGCACTTTCCCGAGAGGGAGGGGCCCACGAGGACAAGGCGGAACTCTGGGCAGGGAGGGAGGTGGGGGTTGCTCGCAGGGGACCCGCAGGAGAGGCAGGAAGGAGGAGGCGACGTTTGGCTGGGATGGGAACGAGGCAGTAGGGAGCCATGGAAGCTCTGGTAGAACAGTGTGCTGGAGTGGAGTGCGCAAGCGTAGGCCTGGGACGCAGGGCCCCGGCCTGGGCGGGAGCGGGAGCAGGCGGGCCCGCGGGGACGCGGATTGGCGGGAAGGGCGCCCCTAGAGGGCCAGGCTGGGGGGCCTGGGGAGGGGCCACGCGTCCCGGTCGGAGGGAAGCCGTCCCCCAGTGCCGAGGGGGGTGGACCTGCAGGGACCCTCGGGGCGGATCAGTGGCCCAGGGGGTGGAGCCCCCGTCGGAGGGGCAGCGCCGCGCCCGGGACCCCCGCCCGTCGTCTGGCTTAGGGTCCGCCCGCCCGCCCAGCTTAGCTTCGTCCTGGCAGACGCAGCCCCAGAACCTGGGGCTTCTCGTGGATTCCGAGTTCAACACAACCGCAGACGACACTGCCTCCACGTCCTCCCCCCTCGGACACCCACTGCCCCGGGCGGGCAGCTCAAGCGCAGTGTCCCCAGCTGAACGCGCTCTGCAGCCGCCCGCCAGCCCCGCTCCTGCCCCAGTGTCCCCTCTACCCGGAGCCATGGGCGCAGTAGTCAGTCTATACGTCTCTAAGCCTGCTGAACCCCAGCAGCCCACCCCACGCCCCTCCGAAGCATCGCTCCGTGTCCAGATTTTGCGGACTCGGCCTCCTCCAGGGGCCGGGGTCTGGCCACTCTGCTCCGTCTGCCTTGGCCACCAGAGTCCAGGCAGCACCGTCTCCCTGGCTCGAACCCTCGGCAGACTCCTAAGAAGGCACCTCTCTGGGGCCCCTCTTAGCCCACAGTGTAGATGGTGAGTTCTTAAACCGTGCACTTCTGATCTCAGGGCTCTGCCTGAAGCCCTCCGTGTTAGGAGTCCCATTGCTCGTAGGATAATGATCAAAATCCTCGACAAGGGTCCCCTGATAAGTGCTTTCAAAGCGCTCGGCACAGCACCATTCCTGTGATGAATAAATCATTGGTCCTAACTGCGGCAGATTAATCGTCTGTGAGTGTTGGTTTAATCTCTGTTCTCTTCTGGAGTTTAGCTGTCACTGCCGCATCCCCAGAACAGAGCACAGTGACATGTTTATATGTAGAAAATCGAGCAAAAAATAAAAACAGCTAACATTTGGGTACTTATTATCTTCCAGGCAGCAAGCTAAGCATTTTGCATATATTAGCAAACCCATGAGGCAGGTGCTGTCTCCACAGGACAGGTAAGAAAACTGAAGCACAGAGAGGTAAAGTAACTTGCCCAAGGGCACACAGGAAGGGCTGAACTCACTCAGTCTGTCTCCAAGGCCATGCTAACAAATAAACAAAAGATACATTAGTTTATTGTGGGAAACTTTAGAAACTGCAGAGAAATTAAAAAAGAGAAGTCACTCATAAATGACCAGTATTAACATTTTGGTGTGCTTCTTCCTAGACTTTTCCCTATGCCTGTGAATAGTTTAGATGTGGATTTAGATGTCGTCACTATTCTACGTAACACGAGCAGTGTTACATAGTGCTCTGTAATCTGCTTCTCTCACTTGGCAGTTTGGGAGATAACCTCCTTATGGTATCATCGACCACAATATTTTTATTCATATTTCACCATATGGCCGAACCGAAATTGGCTCAACTCAACCCTTCTTGTGAACATTAGGCACTTTCCACTTTACCTATTTAAACCATTGTGGTCATAAACATTACGCTAGTAGTTAAATCATCCTGTTCATCTTTACTTATTTCCAGTGATTAATTCCTGGAAGTGGAGTTGCTGGGTCGAAGATCATGCAGGGTTTTAAGGCTTTGGATCGGTGGTGCCAGATCGCCCTCCAGGAAGGGTGGAGGGACGCAGATGCCCACCTCGCTGTGACAGGCATCATCTCCCAGTGCAAAGTCAGGTCTGCACCTGGCACCCTCTGCCCCACCTTGGGTTCTTGGCATGCACTTATGTGGAACAGACCTGGGAATTTCAAAACGAACCCTCTCTCCCACCTTACCCCAACGACCACCGGCCTGCGGTCTCTCCCCTGCCCCCCACTGGGGTTCACACCAGCTGAATCAGGACCCACTTGTGGCCAGGAGGGCTGTCCTAGGGGACCGAAGGTGGCGTGTTGGCACAGAAGTTGGAATCTCTCTCCTTGCCCTGCTTCCCCCTGTTCTAAATCTGGAATCCAGCGGGGATTATGCGTGTTCCGTCAGAAACCAGGGGGATCATGATTTTTCTCCCTTCTCCTTTTTCAGGTCTGGAAAATTCCTGCAGCTACTGAGTTAGGACTCTTTAAAAAGCAGGGGATTCCCATTCAAGATGGGACTTTGATTTTTTTTTAAAGAAAAGGTTTTATAAGTTTTCAAATAACCTGGAACAGCTGACCACACTTAACATGAAAGACAGGTGTGTGGGGCGGGGTCTCTAAGTGGAAGCCGGTGGGCTGCAGAGGTTAGTGAAGGTTTACCCTGGCCCGGAGGAGAAGGAGGCAGCCTTGGGAATAGAAAAGAATTCCTTTCCCTGAGACCCTGTGCATCAGAACTAGAAAGTGCCAGGCTGGAGTATTTGCTGGCTTTAAAACAACACTGTGCTTGTTGTAGGCAAAGGCTGGCAGCCCCTCCCAGGGAATGGGCTTTAATGGGGGCCTAGAGTCTCCTAGTGCAAGACCCCTTTTCATGACTTTCAAGGGGCCTGCAGAGAAAGAGAAGGGAGGTTCTAGTTTGGAGCTTGCTGGAGAACATGCATCAACATTTGTTGCTGTTTCCATCTCAGGAAGAAAAAAAGCATGCAAGAGGCTGATGTGGAAGGCATGTCACACACCATATCCCATGTAATCTGTACAGGAAGCCTGCCAGGGCGGCATCAGCGACTCCTTTGTGCAAACAAGGAAACTGAGGCCAGAGAGGTGAAGGGACATGCCCAGGATCACGGAGGTAAGGCAGGGTAAGAATGGGAATCTGCCAAAACCCATCTCCCCATGAGGCCTCTCCACCCTGAGATTAAACACTCAGGAGGATGCAAATGCAGGATCTGTGCTGGGTGTGTCTGCTTTCCAGCACTTTTCTCCCTTCTACAGCAGGGCCTTGTTGAGGCTCAGGCTTCCTGGAAGAGAAGTGAATGTCAGCTTGAGGGGCGGCATCACCCCTAATTACCTTAAGTGGAGAATAGAACCATTCAACTGGAGATGCTTTTTGGGGGCCTCAGCCAGAGGTCCCAGGTGAGAGAGCCAGGGCTTCATACAGAAGCAGCCACCATTTGTTGACAAACTACCACACGCAACATACTTCACATATGTTGCCTCCTACCCACCCCAAAATTTGGCAAAGCAGGTCCCCTTTGCTCTCCTCCTCCCCGGTTGTATGGCTGAGAATACTGAGGCTCCGAGAGGCAGAGTCACATGCCTAAAGTCTCATGGTGACTCTCAGGAGAGGCCGGGTTCCACGCGAGGCCAGCTGACCCTGGAATACAAGAGTTCTGACGCCAGGCCTGCGCTGCTCAGACTGGGGTTCCTGGAGCACCTGGGTCTGGGGTTGGGGTGGGGCCGGAGACTGGAAGTGGAACAAACCTGTCCTGGGGCATGGTTCCAGCTGTCCTGCTGTCACTTGTTGTCCTCCAGCCCAGAGCTGCTAGCATGGAGAAGCTACAAGGCAGGCCTCGTCTCTGATCCTCCAATTCCTTACTTGTAAAAGCAGGACCATCACGAAACCTGTATTGCAGGTGCACGGGAGGACTAGAGAGGATGAGGATGTGCATGAAGGGGCCCAACACATCCTGGTGGCACTCAGCATCCTGCAGGTCCCAGGATTCTGGGCTGGGTCTGGCCTGGCAGAGCTGGGGAGCACTGGGTTTTGGGGTTGGGCCTCAGAGGCTGAAGGCTGGGAAGCGTCAAGCCCAGCTGCTCCGACAGCACTGGGGGCAGTTAGAGAAGGGCCGTGCACACCTGTGCAGGTGGAAGATGCAGAGCTGGATGAGAGCTTCCCCGCTGTTTGCTGACCATTAAGACAGTAGTCAATGGGTAGGAATCTTTTAACCTGATTTATTTATTTGTTAATAACATGTCTAAAGGATATATAGTGAAAAGCAAATCCTTCTCCCATTTTAGATCCAGAAATCCATGTAGTTGCAAGCATACGTACTTTAAAACTCTCCGCTCAGGCCCCCCCAGTGGGGGTATACCTTTGGCACTGCTCTGTGCCTCAGAGACCTCGCCTTAGCGTTGCATGCACGCATGAGTGAAGCACCTCATTCTTACAGCTGCACAGCGTTTTGGGTATGAACCATGGTCCGGGTCGCTGTCCCCTGGCGAGGGGTGTTCAGCCACGATAAACAAGCTCAATGAACATCCTACAACAAATGCGTGTGGGTATACCCGTAGGGAAAATGACTACAGGTGGAATCGCTGGGCAAAAGGTATGTCAATTTTAAATTGTGGTAACTGATCGCAAAATAGGTAGTTGTAATTCCTACTCCCACCAGCAGGGCGCCCGTGTGCCCACAGCTTCCTCTAATGGCAGAATATTTTGCTGTCATCCTGGCCGGTGAAACACGTACCCTGGCTTTAAAAAAATTATAGTTTTTCCATTGAAATGTGACACACCCTAATTAAGCATATTTGGGAACATATAGGAGGTAGAAATAACTGTTGTACTCCTAGTAGGTGCTCAATAAATATCTGTTCGATAAGTGAATAAGGAAAAAAAATAAAAAACATGCCCAACAAGACACAATGCTGTCAACGTTTTGGCGTGTGTGTTTCCCCTAAGTGTTTTGTCCCTACGTAATTTAGATTTGTTTTCCATTCATTGTGCTCACCCGTGCAGACACAGGTTTTAATTTCCTTTCTTTCCCTTCCCATCACAGACCGGTGTGTCTCCCTCTTCTAAGTAGCATTTTAGACATCTCTATAATATCCTTGTGGATGTGCGAACTGCAGTTTATTTGCATCTTCTATTGTTGTACTTTTAGGCTGTTTTCAATTTTTCTCTTTATAAATGATGTGCTGGTATCTTCACGCAGAGAACTGTTTCCATATTTCATCTTATTTCCTGCGGAGAGAAAAAGTACTCAGAAGAAGGATTAACTTGGTCAAAGGTTTTAAAATCTGATTTCATATTTCTTAAGAGTGATGCACCTTATGAAACAACTTTATATCTGCTGAAAAACCTGGTTAAGTTCTTTTTTAAAATATCGTTTTAAAAAATGACTTGTTCTGAACAATATCCTGTGCCTTTCAGAAAACAGCCGCGGATATGAAGGGAGATTTGTTCCCTGCAAGCTCTTAGGAGGCGATCTGGCTCAGGAAACAGACACATCAGATCCGCGTGTATCTGATGGTTGCTATGGGAACAAGTCGTTTAACACACCACTTGGCTAGAGCATTGATCAATGAGGGAGGGGCAAGATTGAAACAAATTAGTTGGTGTCTGAGTACCCCCGAGAGATAACAGCAATATCACGAGTGCTCTGTCCCCTTCCTGCGACAGCAGCCCGGGCAGGAGGCAGGCGTGCGGTCGCCTCCATCCACGCTGGGGCTGTGCGGGGCAGGGGGCTGAGACACCTGCTCCCTAAGCCACACAAGCACAACGGGCTGGGGCGGGGGGGCGCTGCGACAGGGATGGAACCTGGGCTCCCAGGGTGGGGACGATGGCAGGCTGCCAGCCCTGGCTGCTCCACGCTCCCATGTCTGCAGGGCCGGCTGGGACACCGCGCAGCGCCCCTCGCTCAGGAGGGGAGTGGGGTCCGGAGGGAGTTGAGGCTCCCTCCAGCGCATTGAACACCTCCTGTCCTGTCCTGTCCTGTCTGGGGCGGGGTGGGGGGGTCCCAGCCCGCTGGGAGAAGGCGACAACTCTGAGCACAGGGCTCCATGCATTTGTTCTTTCGCAAACACTCCCTGAGCGGGTCGAGGGGCTGCGCCCTGGCTTGGGCTGGCAGTGGAGCCCCAAGGGTATCCCGGGGCGCGGGTTCTGGGTCAAATCACGGCTGGTCACTTGGCAGGTTCGTCTCCTGCGCCATGGTACGAAAGCGACGCGAAGGCCTTAGAGCCCGGCCTGGGGGCGAGCGCTCAGTGGCCGCTGCCCTGAGGGGGTTTCTGCGCCGTCATCACTGGTCCCCGTCGCGAACCCCACTCGTGTGGCGCAGGGTGCCCGCTCCGTCGCCGCGGAGTCCGAGGGTCGCGCGGGCGGCCCTGGCTGGGATCACGCACCGAGCCAGGGCGGGAGCGAGCGAGGGGTCCCAGGGCACCGGGCTGCTCTGTTGACCTCCGACCCCGCAGGAGTGGGGATGGGGCTGGGTCCAGGGTCGGCGCCGCGGGACGCACTGGCAGAGGAGCGGGGTGCCCCCCACCCCGCCAGCCTGGGGCGGTTCGGGCGCTGTCGGGAGTCAGGGCGGGGAGGACCCCCCTCTTTAAAGTCCCTTCCCAAAGGAGCGTGGGGCGGAAGCGCCTACTGGGAGGCATCTTAACGGCGCGTCCCAAAGTTTGGCGTCCCGCCGCCCCCGCCCCGTCCGGGTTCGGAAGCGGCTCCCGAGGAAGTCGCCGAGCGCGCGCCGTCCGCGGCGGCATTACTCATCACGGTAATTGGAGCAACCTTTATGCTCCGGCCCGTGTACTGATTAATGATGATTCATTTTCTTGCTTTAACTCAAGTGATCCCCGAAGACACCGCCGCCGTCGCCGGAGCCGCACTGTTTGCTCACAGCGGGGGCGGCGAGATGGGGCGGCCCTCGTCGGGACGGAGGGGGACCGGGCTGACCCGCTGGGGCCCAGAGCTGGCCGCGGGCCGGGCCTGACTCCCGCCCCCGCTTCCTGCTGCGGCTCGGGCACGTCCCCGGGCCGCGGGCGCCTCAGTGTGCCCGTCCGCAGGCTGGGCGCGGGCCCGGGTTTGGGCCGTGCGTCCCCGGCCGCGCGCGCGAGTGAGCGCAGGAGCCCGCCTGCGGGGCGCGGGGACCGGGCCGTCTGCGGCCGATGACGCCGGCGGGGCGCGGGGACCGGGGAGCGGCGTTGTCGCGGCCGGCCCGCTCCAGACAGCTCCGAGCCGCGCGGCCCCGGCGGGACGTGGGCGGCGGCACCTGAGAGCGGCTTCGCAGCTTCTGGAAAGATCGGGAAGCGAGCGGCGCGGGTGCCGCGAGCCGCGCGGCCGGCAGGGGGCAGGCTGTCCCCGCCGCTCGGCAGTGTCCTCGCGTCACCCCGCGCCGCCTCCGGCCTCCGCGCCTCATTAAAGGGCCACGCGGCTCATTTCTGCGCGCAGGGCGCCCCGCAGCCCCCTCCCCGGGGAGCGCTCTCCATCAACCCCGGGCCCAATAATTTACATTTAATTTGTTAGCAGTTTAAAATTTAATTTTAAAAACTGAATGATTCATTACCATATTAATAAATAATAACATTTATTATTCTCCTAATGAGTGTCCAAAATACAAAAGCAATTACATGTCTTATATATTTTCTCATAAATTAAGACAGCAAAGCGTTAATTACAGAGACTCACGCACCGATCATGTTCTGATCTGGGGTCCTGATCCTGCCTTTGTTTGTCTCTGAACTAGCTGCCCTCTCGGGCTTCTGCAGTCCCCGCATGGAGAGGAGAGCGGGTCAGGCCGAGACTCTGCTCTGGTTTCTTGGGGACCCGGAATCCCAGACCCAAGAGGTGTCAGGTTTCAGCTACCTGGTGTCCCCTCTGCGCAGGTCGCAGCCCCCAGGCCTGGCAGGGTACCCGAGCAGGTGCTCTCGGGGCATCCCCACTCCCTGCCCCTCATCCCTTCCTTCCACAAATATCCACTGAGCGTGGGCTCTGGGATTAGCCTCATGTCACAGCTGGGGAAACTGAGTCTAGGAGAAAGGAGCTCCAGTGCCCTCAGCTGGTGAAGGCAGAGCCGGGACTGTTGCGTCTGTTGGCTCCCAGCGTTGGTTCTCGCTTCAGCTCCAGAGCAGGTTGGAGCAGGCCCGGTGCAGACAGGCAGGCTGGGGTCTGGACAAATCCAGAGCCAGCCAACGCCCCTGGCTGCTTCTCTATGGCTCTGCTTCTTCCCCTGATCTGCAAAGTTGTTCTTGCTCGCTGTAGAAAATGTGGAAGGTTAAAAAAACACGGAGAGGTAGCAAAGTCCACAAATGAGCAAGACTCCATGATCCCTCTTCCCAAAGGCATGCAGTAAGGGCCTGGAGTTTTATGCGCCTGGATGTTCGGAAGGGCTGGGACAGGGTGCTACCTTCTGCCCTTGCTCCTCTGTCCTTAGAAAGCCCCCTTCTGAGAGGGCAAGGTTGAGTTCCCTGTTTGGCCCCCAGGGAAGGAAGTTCAGAGACAGAGGCCCACCCAGGGCCACCCTTCTGGTCTGTGCCCCACAAATGCGATTTGGATAATATGGAAGATTAATAGGATGAAAAGAAGTAGTTTTCCCACCTAGAGATAACCAGGCATTTTGGTATATATCCATTGAGGACTTTTTCCATGCAAAAACTCAAAAAGAGACTTCTCCCCAATAGGCATGAGATCTTAACTCTGCATGCAGTTTTTCCTATGTTGATTTTTTTTTCACTAAGTTTTTATTTCAAGCATTTCCCCATGACATGTAGTCATTTTTCAAAAACGTGAATTTGAACAGCTGCCTAACATTCCGCGGTAGAGAAGTGCCCTGTGTTCAGTCCCCGTTGCTGACGGCACTGCGATGACCATACTTGCAGGTGAGCCGCTGTGGGAATCCTTGATTACCTCCTTAGGGTCCATTCCTAGAAGTGGAATTACTGGGTCAGAGGGCACCAGTGCCTTGAAGGCTGCTGGCTCCCTCAGCCTGCGTGCCTGCCAGCCAGGGCACACCCATGCACACTCCCAGGGCAGGCCTGGCAGGGCCTGTTTCCCCGCCGCGCCCTTGGCACCCGCACCAGGGCTGACATTATCCTCCGAACAAGATCTTTGCAGCACTTTCCCTTTTCAAGATGCTACTGTACTTCTCCTTTCACAGCTTCATCCTGGGAATCCTGAAACATAGGCAGGCCGGTCCTGTTCTGTTTTTTTTTTCTTTCTTTCTTATTATTTCATATATGGAGAGATGGGGGCCCATTGAGGTCAAGTGTATTTGGCTCATAAGATTTTAGAGTCTCTTTTAGATCTCAGGGACCATTGAAGCCTCCCTGTGTTTCAGATGATGGGGAAAGGCTCAGTGAGCTTTCACAGGGAGAATGCTGTCTCTGGAGTCTACCCACCTGCCCATCCATGAATTCCACGTGTCCATTCATCTAGGAACTCATCCACCTACCCATCTATCCATCCATTTGTCCAGGAACTCATCCACCCATCCACCCATCCATTCATCCCAGAATTCATCCACCCATCTATCTATCCATCCATCCATTACATCCACCCATCTGTTCATCCCAGAATTCATCTACTCATCTATCTATGCATTCATCCATCTATCCATCCATCCATCCATCTATCCATCCATCCATTCATCCACCTATCCATCCATCCATCCACCTTCCAATCCATCCATCCATCCATCCATCCATCCACCTTTCCATCCACCCATCCATTCATCCCAGAATTCATCCACCTATCTATCCATCCATCCATTACATCCACCCATCCATTCATCCCAGAATTCATCTACCCATCTATCCATCCATCCATCCATCCATCCATCCACCTTCTAGTCCATCCATCCATCCATCCATCCACCTTTCCATCCATCCATCCATCCATCCACCCACCCACCTATCCACTCAGTCATCCATTCAATAAATATTTACGGAGAACCAGCTCTGACTCAGGCCCAGGTGTGGGGAATTGTGCATGAACAGCTCTGGCTCTTGCACGGAAGGCAGACATTGAAAAATGACCACAGTTGCAATGACTGATGAGGTGCAAGGTGAAGGTTAAATGTTATGGGAAATGTGACAGGGAGCCCACAGCTAGTTGGGATGGGGCCAGAGGAGCCTTCCTGAGAAGGAGCGGCTGGGGTTGAATCCTGGCTCCCCTGGCATTGTCTGTGTGACTTCGCTCAAGCCCCCACGTGTCTCCCACCCAGCCTCCTGTGTTGAACCACAGAGGGAAAGCCCTGGTTCACCCATCGGCCGGGAGGCTTGTTCAGCCAGGGAGTGAATGAGAGGCCCGGCACCCCTGCTGACATCCGTGTGGTGGTCATTCTCAGGGGTCTCAGGAGAATTAGTGAGCGTGAACACGGGGGTCAGTGCCCAGCACCCTCTTCACAGAGCCACGAACTCTCCACCGTCGCTGTTATGGAGGTTTTACCACGGGCCAGGCGTTATGCTGAGAACTTTCTTGTACTGATTTTCAATCCTCCACCTGCCTTGTCGTCTAGGTAGAGACATCAGGGGTTGAGCTGTGTGGCTTTGCACAAGGTCTCTCACCCTCTCTGAGCCTCCTTGTTCCCAAGGGTGCTCCAGAGAAACTATGGAAACGGTGAGAGAATGCTATGGATGGGAAAGCTCCAGGAACATCGGCTGAAATGGTCATTCCTTCCTTCATTCATTCACTCCTTCAGTGCGTATGCATGTTCTGCCCCACTCGGTGCCAGGCCCCCCGGGCACGGGAGTTCCAGCTGTGCACAGGGGGGTCGGGACCCCGACCTCAGCACACTGGAGAGGAGGCAGGCAGTGA
>VBSM01001979.1:2136329-2151922 GCA_008086735.1 Cheirogaleus medius
GTTGATACTGATGTCTCCAACTCTAATCCATTATCACATGGATCGTGTAAGCCCCTCCCCAGGTCATCTGTAAATTCCCACCCCAACAGTGAAAACCTAGATTCTACCACCCACTGTCCACTGACTTAGTTGTTCAGTTCCATGGTATACAGCAGTATGAGAACCACTTGCCTGTACTGCCATCCACCAACCAGAAACAGCTATCAGCCCGAGTACAGTGGTGACATGCAGTTCCTTTCAGCTTCAGAGTTGCTCGGGTCAGAGTCTTTTCCCTCATCTCCTTCACGGAGGTGGTGTCACATGTTTTTAACAGAGTTAGCATCTCTTTTTATAGTCTACATTCCCTCCTGAAGTCCCCTGACTTCCTAAATGATTTTAAAAATTTGCACATATCGAGATTCATTCTTTGTATTGGAAAGTTCTGGGTGTTTTCATGAAGAAATAGAAAACCTCCACAAACCAATAATGAGTAATGAGATTGGAGCTGCAATAAAAAAGTCTCCCGTTAAAGAAAAGCCACCAGGACCTGATGGCTTCACTGCTGAATCCTACCAAACATTTAAAGAACTAATATAAATTCTTTTCAAACTCTTCAAAAGAATTTTAAGAGGTAGAAATATTTTCAAATTCATTCTATGAGGCCAGCTTTACCCGGATACAAAACCAGACAAGGATACAACAATAATAAAAAAACCCCCCCAAAACTACAGGTCAATATCACTAATGAACATAGATACAAAAAACCTCAACAAAATACTAGTAAACCAAATTCAAAATCATGTTAAAAAGATCATTCACCACGATCAAGTGGGATTCATCCCAGGTATGCAAGTATGGTTCAACATATACAAATCAAATCAACGTGATACATCAGATCAATAGAATGAAGACAAAAACCATATGATCATTTTAATAGATGCTGAAAAAATATTTGATAAAATTCAACATCCCTTTATGATAAAAACCCTCAATAAACTTGGTATAGAGGAACATACTTCAAAATAATAAAGGACATATATGACAAACTCATAGCCAACACTGTACTGAATGGGGAAAAATTGAAAGTTTTTTCCTCTAAGATCTGGAACAAGCCATAGGTGCCCACTTTCACCACTCCCATTCAACATAATACTGGAAGTCATGGTCAGAGCAATTAAGCAAGAGAAAGAAATAAAAGGCATCCAAATTGGGAAAGAAGTCAAATTAGCCTTGTACACAGACAACATGATCTTATATTTAGAAAAACCTAAAGACTCCACCAAAAAACTGTTAGAACTGATAAATGGATTAGTAAAGTTGTAGGATACAAAATCAACATACATAAATCAATAGCATTTATATACCAACAGCAAACAATCTGAAAAAGAAATCAAGAAAGCAATCTCATTTGCAATAGTTACAAAGAATATAAAATACTTAGGAATCAATTTAACAAAGGATGTGAATGATCTATACAAGAAAAACTATAAAACACTGATGAAAGAAATTGAAGATGACTCAAAAAATGGAAGGATATTCCATGTTCAGGGATTAGAAATTAATATTGTTAAAATATCCATACTAGCCAATGCAGTCTACAGATTCAATGCAACCTCTATGAAAATTCCAATCACATTCTTCACAAAAATAGAAAAAAATCCTAAAATTCATATGGAGCCACAAAGGACTCTGAATAGCCAGAGCAACCTTGGGAAAAAAAAGGACAAATTGAAAGCATCATACTACCTAACTTCGAAATCTACTACAAAGATATAGTAACCAAAACAGCATGGTATTGACATAAAAACAGACACATAGACCAACAGAACAGAATAGAGGACCCAGATATAAATCCACATATTTACAAACAACTCATTTTCAAGAAAGATACCAAGAACATACAATAATAGGGAAAGGACAGTCTCTTCAATAAATGGTGCTGGGAAAACTAGATATCCATATGCAGAAGAATGAAACTAGACCCTTATCTCTCACCATATACAAAAATCAAATCAAATAAAAATGGACTAAAGACTTAAATACAAGACCTGAAACCATGAAACCACTAGAAGAAAACACTGGGGAAACACTCCAGGACATTGGTCTAGGCAAAGATTTCTTGAGTAAGACCTGCTCAAAGCACAGGTAACAAAAGCAAAATAGAAAAATAGAATCATATCAAGCTAAAAAGCTTCTGCACGGCAAAGGAAATTATCAACAAAGTGAAGAAATAACTTACAGAATGGGAGAAAATATTTGCAAACTACCCATCTGACAAAGGATTAATAGCCAGAATATATAAGGAGTTCAAAAAACTCAATAGCAAACAAACAAATAATTTGACTAAAGAATGGGAGAAGGTCTGAATATACATTTCACAAAAGAAGACATACAAATGACCAGCATTTTTCGACAAGTATGTGAAAAAATATTCACCATCACTAATCATCAGAGAAATGCAAATCAAAACAATGAGATATCATCTCATATCACTTAGAATGGCTTTTATCAAAAAGACAGACAATAACAAATGTTGCTGAGGATGCGGAGAAAGGACAGCTATTGGTAGGAATGTAAATTAGTATAGCCACTATGAAAAAGAATACAGAGGTTCCTCAAAAAATTAAAAATAGGACTACCATATGAACAGAAATACCAGTACTGGGTATATGTCCAAAGGAAATCAATATATCCAAGAGATACCTGCACTCCAATGTTCATTACAGCACTGTTCACAATATGATATGGAATCAACGTAACTGTTCATCAGTGGATGAATGGATAAAGAAAATGTGGTGTATATACACAATGGAATATTATTCAGCCATAAAAAGAATGAAAATACTGTCATTTGCAGCAACATGGATGGAATTGGAGGCCATCATGCTAAGGGAAACAAGCCAGTCACAGAAAGACAAACATCACATATTCTCACTCGTATTCAGAAGCTAAAAAAGTGGATCTCATGAAGATAGAGAGTAGATTGGTGGTTACCAAGGCCAGGAAGGGTAGAGGGGAGGAGGGGCGAAGAGATAGAAGAAATAAGACCTGGTGTTGGATAGATCAGTAGGGTGATTACAGTTAACATTAATCACTTATACCTTTCAAAGTGGCTAGAATAGAATAATTCAAATGTTCCTAACATAAAGAAAAGATAAATATTTAACATGATGAATAGCCCAATTTCCCTGATTTGATTATATGAATGTATCAAATTATCACATGTACCACCAAAAATGTACATCTAGTATGTATCAAGAAAAAAATAAAGTTCCATGGGTTTAGACAAATGCATAACGTCATGTCTCCACCATTACAGTGTCACCCAGAATAGTTTCACTGCCCTCGTGCTTTACTTATTCAGTCTCTCCTCGCCTCCCTGAATCTCTAGAAACTACTGATCTTTTCATTGTCGCTATAGAGTTTTGCCCTTTCTAGAACGTTATATAATCGAATCCTGCAGTATGTAGCCTTTTCAGACTGGCTTCTTTTACTTAGTAATATGCATTTAAATTTCCTCCATGTCTTCGACAGCTTGATAACTAATTTTTTTCATCACTGACTAATATTCCACTGCATGGATGTGCTACAGTCCACCTATCTACTCACCTGTTGAAGGCCATCTTGCTTGTTGCCAGCTTTTGGTGGTTATGAAGAAAGCTACTATCCACATTTGCAAATAGGTTTTTGTGTGGACGTAAGTTTTCATATCAGTTGGGTAAATACCTATGAGTGTGATTGCTGGATCATATGGTGAGACTATGTTTAGATTTGCAAGAAACTGCCACACTAGCTTCCAAAGTGACTGTACCATTTTGCCTTCCCACGGAGCGAACGGGAGTTGCTGTTTCTCTGCATCCTCATCAGCACTGGCGTTGCCGGGTTTATAGGCTTTAGCAATTCTAGTAGGAGTGTAGAAGTATCTCACTGTTTTAATTTGCTGTTCCCTAATGACATAAGATTTTGACCATCTTTTTATTTGTCATATGTATATCTTTTCTTGGTAATGATTCAGAATTTTTGCCCATTTTTAAATTGTATTTCTTTCTTATTGTTGAGTTTTAAGAGTTCTTGGTATGTTTTAGACGCCAGTTCTTTTTTTTTTGAATCAGATATGTGTCTTGTGAATATTTTATCCCAGTCTATGGCTTGTGTTTTCATTCTCTTAACGGTGTCATTTGCAGAGCAGAAGGTTTTAGTTTTAATAAAGTCCGATTTATCAATTTTTTTCATGGATCATGGTGTTATGTCTAAAAACTCACCGTCAAACCCAAGGTCACCTAGATTTTTTGCTATTTTTTTTCCCTAGAAGTTTTGTAGCTTTGTATTTTATAGTTAAGGTTATAATCCACTTTGAGTTAATTTTTGTGAAAGGTATAAGGTCTGAGTCTAGGGTTTTTTTGCGTGTGGATGTCCCATTGTTCCAGCACCATTTATTGAAAGGTTATACTTTCTCTACTGAGTGCTTTTGCTCCTCTGTTAAAAGATCCGCTGAGTACTTTTGTGCGGGTCTGTTTCTGTGTTCTCTATTCTGGTCTATTGATCTGTTTGTCTAGTCTTTCAGCAAGACCAGGCTGCCTTGATTACTGTAGCTTTATTGTAAGTCTTGATGTCAAGTAGTGTGAGTCCTCCGACTTTCTGTCCTCCTTCAGTATTGCTTTGGCTTTTGTGGGCCTTTTGTCTTTTCAAATAAACTTTAGAATTAGTTTGTTGACATCTACAAAATAGCTTGCTGGGATTTTGTTTGAGGTTGTGTTGAATCTCTAGATAAAATGGGAAGAATTGACCTCAAAATATTGAGTCATTTTCAATCTGTGAGCACAGAATCTCTCTCCATTTCTTTAGATATTCTTTGATTTCTTTCATCAGAGTTTTGATCCATCTGGATCCTGAACATATTTTGTTAGATTTATACCTAAGCATCTCATTTTTGGTGCTATTGTAAATGATCCTGTGTTTTTAATTTCAAATTCCAACTGTTTATTGCTGGCTTATGGGAAAGCAGCTGAGCTGACTTTTGTGTATTAACATTGTATCCTCTGAGTTTGTCATAATTGCTCACAGGTCCAGGAGGTTTTGTGTGTGTGTGTGTGTGTGTGTGTGTGTGAGTGAGAGAGAGAGAGAGAGAGAGAGAGAGAGGGAGGGAGAATTCTTTGCAGATAATTATGTCAACTGTGAACAAAGACAATTTTATTTCTTCCTTCACCATCTGTGTGATTTTGTTTCCTTCTCTTGTTGGAACAGTCAGGACAGTGGTGTGTTGTCGATGAAGGGTGAGAGGGAACATCCCTCCTCTCCCCAATCTTGCAGAGAACGCATCTAGTTTCCCACTAATAAGTATGACATTAACTGCAGCTTTTTTGTAGATGTTCTTTTTTTGTTGTTGTTAAAAGAAAATTTTTTACCTTTGTTTTTTTACTGCCTGCCGGGTAATTTTGTAGATGTTCTTAATGAAGTTGAGGAAGTTCCTCTCTATTCCTAGTTTGCCGAGTAATTATTTTTTCACGAGTGAGTGTTGGATTTTCTCAAATGCTTTTTCTGCTTTAAATGATAATGGTCGTATGATTTTTGCTCTTTACCCTGTTGATGTGATATATTATGTTAATTGACCTTCAAATGTTGAGCCAGTCTTGCATATTTGAGATAATCCCACTTGAATATGGTATATAATTCTTTCTACATATTATTAGGTTCAATTTGACAATATTTTACTGAAGATTTTTTCATTCATGTTCACAAGAGATGCTGGCCTGCTGTTTTCCTTTCTTGTCACGTGTTTACCTGGTTTTGGTGGTAGCGTGATGCCAGCCTCGCAGAATGAGTCAGGAAGTGTTTCTGTTTTCCAGAAGAGATTGTAGATAATTGGTATCATTTCTTCCTTAAGTGTTTGGTAGAATTTACCAGTAAAACTATCTGGAGCTCGTTGGTACTTGCTTTTTTGGAAAGTCGTTAATTATTGATTTAAGTTCCTTAATAGACAGGCCTATAGGATAGGCCTATTTAGATGACCTTATTTTCCTTATGTGAATTTTGGTAACTGGGTCTTTTAAGAATTAGTCCATTTCGTCTAAGTTATCAAATTTATGGGCATACTCCTTTATTATCCTTTTAATGTCCCTGGGATCAGTAGTGATTAACTTTCTTTCATTTCTGATATTAGTAATTAATGTCTTCTCTCATTTTTTTTTTGAGACAGGGTCTCACCATGTTGCCCGGGCTGGAGTACAGTGGCATAGTCACAGCTCACTGCAGCCTCGAACTCCTGGGCTCAAGTGATCCTCCCAGCTTGGCCTCCCAAAGTGCTGGGATTACAGACATGAGCCACCTCATCCGGCCTCTTCTGTCATCTTTTTCTTGGCTAACTTTGCTAGAGGTTTGTCAGTTTTGTTGATCTTTTCAAAGAACCAGCTTCTGGTTTCACTGATTGTCTCTAATGATTTTCTATTTTTGATTCCATTCATTTCTTCTCTAAGTTTTATTACTTCTTTTCTTCTGCTCGATTTAAACTTAAATTGTTCTTCTTACTCAAGTATCCTAAGGTGCTTAGATTATTGATTTTAAATTTCTTTTTCTTTGTAAAACATTTTAATTGATTTGTTTTTATGTTTTTAGTTGACAAATAAAAATTGTATATATTTATCATGAACAAGATGTAGTTTTGAAATATGTATACATGTGGAATGGCTAAACTGAGCAATTAACATGTGTTACATCACATATTTATTTGTGGTGAGAACACTTAAAATATACTCTTAGCAACTTTTAAGAATATAATACATTGTTATTAACTATAATCACCTTGTTGTACAATAGATATCTTGAACTTATTCTTCCAGTCTAACTGAAATTTTGTATTCTTTGACCAATATCTCCCCACCCCACTGCCCAGGCCCTAGTAACGACCATTCTACTCTCTCCTTCCCTGAGTTCAACTTTTTTAGATTCCACGGGGTAAGTGAGATCTTTCTCTGCCTGGCTTATTTCAATTAACATAATGTCTTCCAGGTTCATCCATGTTGTCAGAAATGCAAGATTTCCTTCCTTTTGATTTTTATTTTCTCATATATGCATTTAATGCTATACATTTCTCCTTAAGCATTGCTTTCACTACATTCCACAAATTTTGAAAATTATTTTTTTCATTCAGTTCAAAATGTTAAAAAATTCCTCTAGAGACTTATTTTGTTGACCCTTGTGTTATTTAGAAGTGTGTTGTTTAATCTCTAAATATTCTGGGATTTTTTAATTGTCTTTCTAATATTGATTTCCTGTTTAATTCCCTTATGGCCTGAGACAATAGTTCGTATGACTTCTCTACTCTTTTAAACTTGTTAAGGTCTGTTTTATGGTCCAGAGAGTGTTCTGTCTTGGCGGATGTTTCCTGTGTGCTTGAGAAAAGTTTGTATTCTACTATTGTTGGATGGATTTTCCTACAAATGAAAATTAGATCAAGTCGATTGATAGTGCTATTCAGATAACAACGTCCTTGCTGATTTCCTGCATTGTTTGGTCAATCACTGGAAGGGGCATAGGGGTCTCCAACTGCATCAGTGGCTTTGTCTGTTTCTCCAGGTCATTCTCAGTTTTTGCCTCATACATTTTGGTGCTTTGTTGTGAGATGTAGACAAATTAAGAAGTATTATGCCTTCTTGGAAAATTTGATCCTTTTGTCGTTATTCAATGCCTCTCTTTATCCCTGATAATTTTCCTTGTTCTGAAATCTGCTTGTCTAAAATTAATAAAGCTACTCCAGCTTTCTTTTGATTATTGTTGCCATGGTACACCTTTCTTCATCCCTTTGCTAAGTAAAAGTAAAGTTTTGGTTTTTTTTTACTTTTCCTGATACTTTTAATCTACGTGTCATTATATTTAAAGTGGGTTTCTTGTAGACACCGTATAATTGGGTCTCATCTTCTTAATATACACCGATAATCTCTGTCTCTTAATTGGCGTATTTAGGGTATTCACATGCAAGGTGATTGTTGATGGAATTGTATTAATATCTATGCTGTTTGTAGCTGTTTTCTATTTGTTGCACTTGTTCTTTGTTTCTTTTTTGTTCCCTTTTTTTCCTGCCTTCTGTGGTTTTAATTAAGCATTTTAAAAACTGATTTCACCTTCTCTACTCTCTTAGGCATATCAATTATACTTTAAAAATTTTACTGGGCAATGCAATATAGTAAGAACCTATCTCTACAAAATGAATGAATAAATAAATAAAAATTAGCTGGGTGTGGTGGCATACACCTGTAGTCTTAGCTCCTTGTGAGGCTGAGGCAGGAGGATCACTCAAGCCCAGGAGTTTGAGGCTGCAGTGAGCTATGATCACACCACTGCACTCCAGCCTGGGTGACAGCGCAAATTTACTGCTTGCCCTAGAGTTTGCAGTATACAGTTATACCTGACATAAGTCCACCTTCAACTAGCACTATATTACTTCACATGGAGTGCAGCTACTTTATAACACAGTATTCACAATTTCTTTCTCCTGTCTCTTTTAAAATTGCCATCATTAATTTCACTTAGGCATGCTATTATCACAAAATACATTATTACTATTTGCCTCAACCTGTTTTGTGCTGCTATACCAGAATACCTGAGACTGGGTAATTTATAAAGAGCAGAGAGTTATTTCTTGTAGTTCTGGAGGCTGGGAAGTCCAAGATCAAGTGGTTGCATCTGGGGAGGGCCTTCTTGCTACATCATCCCATGGTAAAAACTCATCCTCTTCTCCGGAACCCATACCCATGATAACTAAGCACTCCTGAGATAACAGCATTAATCCATCCGGAGGGCAGAGCTCTCATGGCCTAATTGCCTCTCAAAAGTTCTGCCTCTCACCGCCGTGGCACTAGGGATTAAGGTTCTAACACATTCAGACCACAGCACTGTTATTACTTTTAACAAACATTTATCTGTTAGGCTAATTAAGAATTAGAAAAATAAAAGATTTTATTTTATTTCTGAAAAATCCTTCTCTGATACTTTTCCTTTGTTTAAAAAAATGTAGATTTGAGTTTCCGACATATATTTTTCCTTCTCCCTAAAGGATTTCTTTTAATACTTCTGCCAAGGCAGGTCTGCTGGCCATGAATACTTTTAAGTTTTACTTGTCTGAGAAAGTTTTTATTTCCCCTTCACTTTGGAAGGTTCATTATGCTGGATATAGAATTATAGGTTGGTGGATTTTTTTCCTTTCAAAACTTTACTATTGTACTCCACTCTCTTCTTGCTTTCTGTAGAGATGTCCTGTTTAATTGTTACTCGTTTTCACTCTCTAGGTGAAGTGTCTTTCCCCTCTTGCTTTTTTTAAGATCCTGTCTTTTTCTCCAGCTTGAGAACGATATGCCCAAGTGTAGACTTTTTGGCAATTATTTTGCTGTTCTCTGAGCTTCCTAGCTCTGGGGTTTGCTGTCTGCCATTAATTTCGGAAAGTTCCCAGCCATTATTCCTCCAATATTTCTTCTGCTCCACCCTCTCTTCTCGTGGTATTGCAATTATGTGTATGTTGCACCTTTTGACGTTGCTCCACAGTTCTCAGACACTCTCTTCTCTTTTTATGCTTCTTTCTTCTCTTTGCATTTCACTTTGGGAAGTTTCTGTTGACATATTTCCAAGCTCATTCATTCTCTCCTTGGCCACGGCCAGTCTGTCGACGAGCTCATCACAGGCATTCTTCATGTCCGTTGTGGGGTTTTCTCATTTCTAGCATCTCCTTTGGATTCTTTCTTAGACTTTCCATCTCTCTGCTCACATTACCCATCTGTGATCACATGTTGTCTGCCTGCACATGCCCTCGGCCCTGAGAGTCTGTGAAAGAGCCTGTGGCTCGTCTCACCTCACTCCGCACGGCCACCCTGCCCAGCTGCACACAGCCACGTCCTCGGTGACCAGGGCACACATCTGACGAGGGGCCGACAAGCGCTAGCCACGGGCCAGGCTCCGCGCAGCTGGTGAGCCCCAGGCTCTGGCCAAGCCTGAGAGGACCCTGCTGAGGACTTGCAGGGCGGGGAGCAGGGCCCGCGGGGGAGCACACGCTGCAAACGCACCCCTGCCTTTGCTCTCCCTGGGCCGGGTGCTGCTGTGCACCCTGCTGCTTCCGGCCCTCGCCCCCTGAGGGCCTCAGCAAGGAGGAGGGAGCGTGGGAGGGGCCTGAGCAGGCAGTGCTGCCATTGTCCTTGGGGCTTGGGCAGGAGAGGGGGGCAGGGCAGGGTGCGGTGTCCCCATGTCACAGCTGGGGAACTGAGGCCCAGGGGACAAGCAGCTCAGAGGTAGGGCACCTGCGCCCTCCTCGGACACCCCTCCCCAGGCAGAGGCTGAGGAGGGTTGGGGGTGGGTGTGGGCCTGGCTCCCAGGGGCCTACAGCCCAGGCCCTCCCGGCTCCGGCTTCTCTGCCACCTCCTCCCACTCCTGGCTCCCAGGACTCTCACATGAGGGGGGAAGGGGTGCGCCCAGAGCAGAGCACCTGGCCAGGAGGGTGCGGAGGGCGGCACATCCATTGCTTGAGCATGACGTCGCTGGGCCGACTGCAAGTTTGAGCAGGAGCCTAAGGCCCAGCAAGCGGGCACCGCGGGCTAGAGGCTCCCAGGGGAGAGCCTGCCAGGCCTGCTCCGGCGAACGGCCCTCCCAGCTGCCCCCGCGGGCCTTTGCACTCCCGGTGCCCTGCCTGGGGCATCTTCCCCTTCTGGAGGCCCAGGGTCTGCCTGAAGCAGGGAGGCTCCTGGCTGGGTTGGGAGAGGAGGCCGTGGGGTAGGCGGGATGGTGGCGGCCTCTGCGGGAACAGAGGGGAGGGCTCGGCCTCAAGGGAGATGCAGAAGTGCAGACACAGGAGAACGGACTTTCCGCCTGATGGTCTCTGAATGGTGGCTCTGTCAGTCTCTAGCTGTGTGATCTTGGCAAGTTGCTTAGCCTCTCTGAGTCTCAGTTTTTCCACCTGTAAATCCGGAGTCATGGTGCTGCCTTCTAGGGCTATCACGAGGCGTCCGTGAATCAGCATAGGTGCGGAGCTTAGTGTGCAGCAAACACCCCGGAGTCGGCAGCCCTGATTACTTTTTTTTGAGACAGAGTCTCACTCTGTTCCCTGGGCTAGAGTGCCATGGTGTCGGCCTAGCTCACAGCAACCTCAAACTCCTGGGCTGGAGTGATCCTTCTGCCTCAGCCTCCCGAGTAGCTGGGACTACAGGCATGCGCCACCATGCCCGGCTAATTTTTTCTATATATTTTTAGTTGGCCGATTAACTTTTTTCTATTTTTAGTAGAGATGGGGTCTTGCTCTGGTTTCAAACTCCTGAGCTTGAGCGATCCGCCCACCTCGGCCTCCCAGAGTGCTAGGGTTACAGGCGTGAGCCACCGCGCCCGGCTGCCCTGATTACTTCTAATGGATTGGGCTAAACTACTGAGACCTCCTAGGTCTCATAAGTGACCTGGGAGATGAGGGGACAGAGCGGCCATCAGTTGAGATAGTTTCTTGGTTGGGACGTAGGTTGGGCTGCATGGGACAGACTGAAAATAACGGTGGCTTGAGCAAGGCACATGTTTATTTCTCTACCACAGAAGCTCCGGTTGCAGGGCCAGCTGTGCTCTGTGAAGCCATTAGGGACCCAGGTGTGGCTGTCCCTGCCTGTCTCCACATGGCCCAGATGCTCCCACCAGGGCTGCGCACCCATGCTGTGCCCTTGAGAGCTCAGTGCATCCGCTCCCGCCACATCCTGCTGTGTGGCAGCGGCACTCTGCTGCCTGGTGGCCAGAGTCGATGGCACCTGCCCGTCTGACCCTGGACACGAGCTGCCCAGCCTCCCCGGGGAGCCACAGCCTGTGGTTCAATGGCACTCTTTCTGTGTCCCTGCTGAGAAGGTGCCCTTTGGGGAGTGAGGATCTCTGACCTTACGGAGCGCAGAGGTGTGGCACTGGGAAGCACGAAGTTCCCCAGTGGCTCGCTGGGTGTGACGATGGCTGGGACTCCTCCCGCTTCCATTCCTAGGCTCCTGGACCCGTGGCTTGTTCCACCTGTTGGGTACACCCCACTGTATAAAAGGCAGGCACGACACATGTGCACCATCCTGGAGGACAGTCCCCGTGCAGAGTCCTGCCTCCGAGCCATGCCCCAGCCAGCGATCGTGGCTTCCGAGTGGTGGGTTCCACGGTACGGCCAGAGAGCCTCATGGTCCTGGGTTCTCTCGCACAACTCTTTTGCTGTAAAGCGGCCCCCATGCTGGCGGGTCACACCCTCTGAAAGCCCTTGCACGGTGACGCTGAGGGCAGGAAAGACCGGCCCCTACTCGTGTAGGTGTCTGTTCTGGTGACAAACCGCTGACCCCTGTGTGTTAGTCTGTTCAGCTGCTGTCACCACCTGCTGTAGATAGGGTGGCTTACGAACGGCAGACACTTGTCTTTTACGGTTCTGGAGGCTGCAACTCCAAGGTCAAGGTGCTGGCAGATTGGTGTCTGGTGAGGGCCTGTTCCTCATAGACGGGTGTCTTGTCACTGTGTCCTCACATGGCAGGAGGGGCGAGGGAGCTCTCTGGGACCCCCTTTATAAGGGCGTAGTCCCATTCGTGAGGCTACCACCCTTGTGACCTAATCACCTCAAAGGCCCCACCTCCTCACGTCATCACCTTTGGGACTAGAATTTCCCCACGTGAATGCAGGGGCACAAAGTTTGAGACCGTAGCCCCCATCTGGGGTGAGGGTGCCCCGTGTGGTCAAGGTCCTCTAAGTGGCTGGCTCGTTTCCTCTAAGGATGGTGCCATATCGGGGGTCAGCGGGGGTCTCTATTGCTGCCGTGTTGCACACTCAGTGGTGGCAGGAGGTGGAACAGGTCATGCATCTCCTACTGTTTGGCCACCATGGCGACCTCATTCATGGGCCCATTGTGCCAACACTGAGGTGGCCCATGAACAAGGTTGGCTGATGTCAGATCATCTTGTCGGGAGGCCTCTCCCGGGTGGCTGCTCTCTGCTGGGCAGTAATGTGTGTTACAAGGTCCTCACCCTTCCTGTCTACTCCCCTAGGTACGTCCTGTGTCTCCCTCAGAATTCCTTGTCCCAGATCTCCCAAGTTTTTTCCTTCTAGGATCCCAATCAACTGGCCAGGCCACTTGTTGCCGCCCGTGAGCCCGTGTATATTCTAACCTCTGGCTGCTTCTCTGTCCACACAGACTCAGTGGCTGTCTGAAGCTGTGCCCACGGGGAGACTTTCCGTCACACTGTACCTCAAGGCCACCCCCGAGGCTGCAGTGCAGCCGTGGTCTACTTTGGCTGGCCCCCACAAGCGGAACTGGCCGATTCCTAACCACCTTGCTCCAGGCCTGGGCAGAAGGAGGGGCTGGGACAGCGCTGGTGTGGGCCAGGGGACATGGGCCACCTGGTTGCGTGCCTTCTGGTCTTGCTTCTGTTGGATCCCGGAGGTGGCACTTCCACAGGAAGGGTTGCCACTCGGCCTGCTCAGTCTTACAATGTGCCGGGTCTGATAGAACTCCCGATGGGCAGTTGGAGCTGCGTGTCCCTTGGAATGTCTGTTAGGAGCAAGTGGCACTCCAGAAATTGTTCTCAAAAAGTGTAATTCTCTGTTGCAAACAGCATGGCCTTATTCCGGAGCCCAGGGGCCTGCCTGTGTTGTGATTCTCCCATTGCAGCTCACCGTAAACTCCAGTGACATCTTTTCCTGCTGTGGGTACCGCCACCCCGGTAGAGTTTGCCGGACCCCGTGGCCCAAGCCACAGGGCAGCTTGCACGGCAGCCTGAACGTGCTGCAAAGCCCCTTCCAGGTCTGGGCCCCGCTCGAAGCTGGCAGCCTTTGCCAAACCCAGCACGTGGGCTGGAGCAGGAGTGCAGGTGCGCGGGTGCACCCGAGCCCGTCAGCACCACGCTTACTCCGTGGTAGGAGGTGCGAGCTGCAAAAATTTGTCTTTTCTTTGGAGGAATGTCTTAGGACGTTCCTGACCACTATGCCCCTAAACAGACAAGGATATGGGAGTCCCCGGAGACGTCACAGGAATTCCCTCCCTCCTCTGGAGCGCATGGACCTCACCAAGGCTATCGTGGTCTTACCTGGCCCAGTCAACGTGACCCCATCGATTATGCTGCTTACGGTGATTTTCTGTGCGACACCAAGACAGTCTAGACTCTTCTTCTTATGTCATGAGAGGGCAGGAGGCTTCGCACAGCCTGGGGGACTGTGAATGGACGTTGCCTTCCATGCCATGCGGGTGTGAGCTATGCCTGATCCTCCTCTTTGATTGGGATGGAAACAAACCCTCGCATGTGCTGTGAGCTGAGGCGTCTGATTAGCTCGATCTTCTGCAACTGAGGTTAGAAAAAGGAAAAAGGAAAGAAAAGAAAAAAATAAGGAAGAAGGAAGGATGAAAGGAAGAGAGGTGGGCAAGTGTCCAACCCCCCGACGACGTCAGGGCCTGGGAGGGATTTGGTCCAGTTCTGAGGGGGCAGCAGCCAAGGTGTCCCAGGGAAGCCTAGTGGTGTCCTGCAAAAGACAGTGCTGACCGCAGAGGGGACGATGCATCGGCCCGCCTCTCACAGTGACAGCTGTTTTCCTTCATGTCCTCATCTCTAAAGACAGGGGCTTTCATTGGGCCTACTCCCCCACTGTACAGAAGAAACTGCTGAGGCCTGGAGTGGGTGGGGTGGTCCAAGGCTACGCAGCAATGGGGTCGGGGTGCAGGTGGGAACGCCAACCCAGCATCCGACTCCTGAGGTCAGAAAGAGGCCCCCACAGGCCTACGGGTGGCAAGGGCTGAAAAGAAACCCCGGCCGGCTCCGCTGCCTCCAAATCCTGCCCGCGCCCCCTCGGAGCAGTGGAGCATTCATCTGAATCTAAGCAACAAGCTCATCCGACAAAGCCCCAGCAACGCATCGTGTTTTTCTCTGCAGCCCACCGAACACAGGGACAAGCGGTATTTACAGCGGCCCTGCCACGCCGCGCCAGCCTCGAGGTCCCTGGCGTTGGCAGAGCGCAATTAGACAGCATGGAGAACAATTTTAGCTGCAGGAGCACTTATCGTATTAGTGTTCTTGGAAAACAGCAAATCTCTGTTACTTAAAGCGGCCACATTACCGAGCCCAGCTCCTGGCCCCGAATCTGGATAATCCCTATGGATTCTTTCAAATTTCACTGATGCTCCTGCCGCCTGCCGCTGCGGCCTGTGTCCGAGCTCCCGTTGCTTGCAAGGAAACATCCAAGGTCTTCATCATGAGAGTTAAGCGCAGGTCTGCAGGCTGTCACCCTGTCTCCCCTGCCCAACGGTTCCAGGTCGGCGGTTCCTAGCACGGGGCGGGGGCAGGCCCTTGGCAGAATTCACCTGTGCATCTAGGGGCCGTGTCACCTGGGATGCCCCGCCCTGTCATGGGCAGGAATGCTTCTGACCCCTCAGCCTGGGAGCTGCTCCAGGGCTGGGTCCGGGCCTCACTCACCCCACCCCCACCCCCACCTTCTGGCTTGGAGTAGGCAGGTGCCGAACTGTCACCCGATGACATTTTCTGGACGCAAGATGGGTCCCCTTACCCAGGAAGGTGGGGAGGTCCCTTCTCTACCGGGCTTGTTTCGGGGACACCTGCAGACGAAGAGGAGAAACCTGCCTGGGTTCCTTCCAGGGGCCAAGG
>VBSM01001979.1:2156020-2166720 GCA_008086735.1 Cheirogaleus medius
TGGGCCCATCTGGTGTGAGATGGAGCCAGCATTGTCTGAGTTTGCGTTTCCCTGGCTCCTGGTGAAGGTGCTAAGTTTTCTATGGCTGCTTCACAAATTGCCACAACTCGGTGGCGTAGGACAGCCAGCGCAAGTTTACCTGCTCCCAGGCTGGAGGTCGGTCGGAAGTCTGACCTGAGCCTCACTGGGCTAAAGTCAAAGTGTCCACCCGGCTGCGTCCCTCAGGGAGACTCTAGGGAAGAATTTTTTTTTTAAGGCTTTTCCGCTTCCAGAGGCACCTGCCCCCCTGGCTCAAAGCCCCTTCCCCTGTCTGCAAAGCCAGCAGCAAAGCCTCTTCCCATCTCTGTCCTCTGACCCTCCTGCCTCCCTCTGAAAGGGCCCCTGTGATGACATCGGGCCCACCTAGGGGATCCAGGATCGTCTCCCATGTCAAGATCCATAACTTAGTCACATCTGCAAAGTCCCTTTTGCCACGTAAGGCAACATATCCGTAGCTTCTGGGGATTAGGCCGGGATGTCTCTGCAGACCACAGGGTGGGGGCCCTTGGGTGTTTGCAGTTTACACCCAGCCTGTCTTTCTGTTGCACTGCAGATGTCCCTTGTGTGCCATCGTCCCCTGCTATCCTTGGGGACTGGTTCCAGGACCTCCACGGATACCAAAATCCCTGGACACCCAAGTCCCTGCTATAAAATGACGTAGCGTTTGCATGTAACCTCCCTATACTTGAAATCGTCTGTAGGTTACTTGTGATACCTCCTACAGTGCAAATGCCACGTAAGTAGTTGTTATAGTGTATTGCTTATTTATTATCACACTGCTACTATTTGTTTATTTATTTTTTAAAAAACATTTTGAATTCTCGGTGGGTCGAATCCGAGGACACAGAGCCCTCTGTGGACACGGAGAGTGGACTGCACATTGTGTTGGTTCCGTGCACCACAAACGCGCTTCCAGTGTGGGCTTTGTTCTTTGTTAGCAAGCGGGCTGGGTACTGGAGGAGAGTGTGACAAAGGGACTGCTTGCACAGGTGTAGAGAAACCAGCAGGGGCTGGTGCAGTCCCCCAGGCGGGCACAGAGCTGAGCCAGAGCCTTACTGTCCCCAGGCCATCCGGGGCCAGGGGAGGGAGCGAGGGAGGGGTGGGTGGGGAGAGCTCCCCGACAGGCACTGTGGTCTCCGTCAGCCACGCTGTGCTGCCGGAGGGGTCTGGGACCAAGTCTCCACACCGCACCCTTCTCAGCCCTGCAGTCTCCTGCCTGGACTCTCGCTGGCCCCCAGGCCCACAGAAGAGAGCCTGTCGTTGCAGGCAGAGCATGCTGCATGGGCCAGCACGTGTCCCCACCCACTTTGCGATAGCGTCTTTTGTTACAGAGAAAATTTTAATTTAGTCATATGGCAATATTTCCTTTATGTTTACTGTTTTCTGTTTTAAATAGGAAAATTTTCCCTATCCTAAAACCATAGAGGCTTTGCCTGTGTGTGTGTGTGTGTGTGTGTGTGTGTGTATATATACAGGTAAAAGCAAGTGTAACATGAAACTGACCATCTCAAACATCTTGAGCATTCAGTAGCGTTAGGAACATTCACATTGTTATGTGAACCTCCAGAACTCTTCATCTGACAAAACTGAAAGTCTCTGCCTGTTAAACTCTCCCTATTCTCCTTCCACCCAACCTCTGATCACGACAACCCCCGTTCGACTCTCTGTTTCTATGAGTTTGACTCCAGGTAGCTCCAACAAATGGAATCACATAGTATTTGTCCTTTTGTGTCGTCTTATTGCACTTAGCATAGTGCTCTGAAGGTTCATCGTGTGGTGGCGTATCTCAGCGTTTCCTTCCTTTTTAAGGCTGAGTAATATTCCACTGTACGGGTCCAGCACATTTTGTTTATCCGTCCGTCCATCCATGCACGGACACTTGGGGCTGCTCTCACACTTTAGCTATTGCGAATAATGCAGCTGTGAACATGGGTGTACAAATATCTCTCTGAGCCCTTGCTTTCAATTCCTTTGGGTAAATACCCAGACATGGAATTGCTAGATCGTATGGTGATTCTATTTTTAACTTTTTGAGGAAGCACCGCGGTGTTTTCTATGGCAGCTGCCCCATTTTGCAACCTCCCCAACAGTGCACAAGGTTCCAGTTTCTTCACATCCTCCCCAACATTTATCTTCTGCCTCTTTAAAATCTAGTAGCATCCCCATGGTGTGAGGTGGCATCTCATCATGGCATGTGGATATTCTACTAAAAGCTAGAACAGTGTGTTTTTCACACTCTGGTCTTTATTTCCGTGTGTTGCGTGTGACGGGGATGCGGTGGAATCGCCTCCTTTTTGGTCCTGTCCGGGTTTTCTGACCAGCCCTCTGCTCCTGCCGACCATGGACACCCCTCGCTTCGCACGCTGTGGTCCCACGTGCTGGTGAACCTCTCCCTGGGCTCTGCTCTTTCCTGTGGCCTGCTTGTCTGTCCTGTGTGCTGCCTTGCTTTCTCACTGTGACTCTGCGAGTCGCTCTGTTCCCCCTTACCCTGGCTACGGCAGAATGTTTTCCAAAGATGGCAGCCACCATCTCTCCTGTCCCCATGCTATTCCCACAGCATGGCCTTGGCACTCCTTCCATCAAATGGGGGCCTTCACGCGCCCGCCCTGGAGCCAGGCAGACCTCTGTAACTGTCCCGACAAGCAGAGCTTGCACAGTGCTGCTGTGCACCTCCTCAGGCTAAGACATAACAATGCCACACGTTGGCTCTCTCGGGACACGCACTCCTGGAACCCAGCTGGCGTGCTCTGCGGAGGCCCAGGGCAGAGATGCCATATAGGTATTTTGGCCACAGGCTCAGGGAGTTCTCAGCTGGCTGCCGGCCACAGCCACCAGAAATGTGAGTAACGAAGCCTCTGAGACGACACCAGCCGGCTCCCGTCTGACTGCAACGGCAAGAGAGACCTGGGGGAGAACCGCCCAGCAGAGCCCAGCCAGCCACCAGAACCTCGATGATAGCACAGTTGTTATTTTGAGCCACTAGGTTTTGGGGTGATCAGTGATTTGTGACATAGTAATAGACAATGAAATGCTTATTTTTCTTTAGAGCATTTTTTTTATTAGTCAGTGTTGATTGGTTATTATCACCCAAATTTTATCTATTTATTACCGGTCTCCCCCAAGCTGATTATGAGCTCCTGTCGGGTGGGACTTGCTGGCTCTGTTTCCACCTTGCATAAATATTTGTCAAAGGAAGGAATACATGCATAATGTCTCTCCAATTCTTCCTTCTCCGAAAATTCCCCTGACTATGCCTGGTCCTACTCTTCCATGTGAATGCTGAGATAAGCGTGTGAACAACCCTCTTGGGATTTTGTGTGGAATCGCACTGGGTTTAGAGATGAATCTGGGAAGACCAATGGTGTTCACACTCTTGCCACATGTGGGACTTTTCTTTAAGTGGAATCTTCCCTGGGGCCTCAGAGCATTCCACACGAGAGCAGTGCTCTGTGGTCTCCGGACCCCATGGGGACCGCTGCACAGGCCAGCGTGCCACCAAGGGCTCCAGTGCCTTCTCTGGGAGGGGCCATGGGGAGCTGGGGGCTGCAGCGCATGTGGGCAGGAGCCTGGTGCTGCCCTGGGGACACGGAGCAGTGGGGCCGGGTCCAATTGTCCCAAAGGGCAGGAAGGGCATTCAGACCAGAGAGGGGAGGGCTGTGGCCAGGATGGAACCCGGAAGCCAGTATCTTCCTTCAGGTGATTAGGCCATCAGGATGTAACGGCAGCCTTGAGAGACTGCCACCCTGGCCCCTGCCCCCTCTGCGCACCTGCTCAGCACTTTTCTGTCTGTTCCTGAGGCCTTCAGGGAAAAGCCTCAACTCTGCAAAGGGCCTTCCAGGCTCACCTGTCATTCTGCCTTCTTCCCCACTGGCCTCACGGGCTTCGCTGCCATCATCCAAACCTGCCGGGTGGTCTTCACTGCCGAGGCTCCACACACAGCATTCTGTCCCTCCCTGAAGTTCTTCCCACCTGAACTGCCAATCCTTCTTAAGGTACACCTCCTCCAGGAAGCTCTCCCTGACCGACCCCTGGGCTTCCCCACCTCCCAGGCTTTCTGCTCTGCCAGTTCCTCTGTCTCCAGCTGGCCCCACTGCTCTGTGAGGATGGGACTGGGTCTCCTCGGTGCCTCATACAGGCCTGGGGGTACTGGGGACTCAGTGAGGGTGTGGAGAGTGAAGTCATGCGGTGTACCCCTCCTGCACGCTCACACACATGCTCACACATGCACACATAGGCACACACTCAGACACACCTTATACACGGTAACCCACGCACACACACAAAAGCACAGACATGTACACATTACACACACTCACACATGAACACAGACACACGGCACATTGCACACAGGCATGTCCCTGCACTATGTGGCTGGCCAAATGACAGATTTGCTGATTTGTGGCCTGTGCACCTGCAGCTCCCTCTCCCTAGAACCTTCCCCTGCCCACCCTGGCTCTGCCTCTGGCCACGGCCTCACTGAGCCAGCAGAGTCCTGGTGTGCCGTAGTGGCTGAGTATCTGCCTTCATGGTGCTGGTGCAGGGACAAGCAAACAGCTAGCGAGAAGCTGTCCCCAGAGAGGTAGCCAAGCACAGTGGAAAGAGCCAGGGCCCAGGCCTTGGAATCAAGAGCGTGTGTCCTGGGCACATCACCTGACGTCTGTGAGCTCCACTTTCCTTCTCGGGGCAGTGGAGAAACCATAACGAGGGTGGGCAGAGCTGCCGTGACCACCGGGGGAGCCAGCTCACACTCAGGACTCATAGCCCGGATGTGTCTGACTGTGCATGTGAGTGTCCGAGTGTGGGGTGTGTGTCTGCCGGTGTGTGTTGTGGTGGGCTGGCTTCCTGGGTGAGCTTCCCGGGCAGTCCCGCAAGGACCCTGGCTCGGAAGCTTTAAAGCTCTGCTGTCATCATCTTGAAATTCTTAATAATTTTTGCCATTGAACTTGTGTTTCCTAAGTGAATTCCAATGGGCCAAGGGAGATGGTGCAATGTGCACGTCCCTGCTCCCCGCCCCCCGCTGCCCCAGCGAGGCTGAGAGTACGGGCGCGTGTGGGTGGAGGCTGCCAACCACCTGCACGGACAGCGATGGCGTGGAAGGAAAGGACAGCTCCGTGTCTGTCAGTCCTGCCTGCCCGTCAGCAATGAAAGGTAGAGCGTGCTCGTAAGATGTGCATGTACCAAGAACTGAAATAAAAACAGTGAGTCGGTTTGATGCAGCGTTTTTACTGTTCTGGTGGGAATGAAATACATGTGCAGGTACCAGATATGAAATACAAATTGTGTAATTTTGGTGATTCCGCATTTGGGTTAAGCATGTTTACACTTGCATTAAAAACTGGAAAGGTGAATGATAAGATTCATGCTAATAATTCGTGATGGTTGATTTTATGTATCAATTTGACTGGGCAGTGGGGGGTGCCCAGATATTTGGTTAAACGTTATTTCTGGGTGAGTTTGCAAGGGTGTTTCTGGATGAGATTAACGTTTGAATCAGGAAACGGAGTGAAGCAGATGGCCCTCCCTGCTGTGGGTGGCCTTATCCAATCCACTGAAGGGTTGAATAGACTACAAGGCTGAGTTACAGGGAATTTTTTCTCTCTACCTGACTGTCTTTGAGAGGGGACATCCGCCTTCTCCTGCCTTTGGACTTGGACTTGGATTGGAACTGAAACCATTGGCTCTTCTGCCCCCCAGGCCTCGAGATTCAGACTGCAGCTGTAACACTGGTTCTCTGGGGTGCCCACTTGCTGACTGCAGATCTTGGACTTCTCAGCCTCCATAGTTGCATGGGCCAATTCCTTTTAAAAAAACAAACAACAAACCCCATTTATTACAATGGAAAATGTAATTTAGCTCCATATTTGCATTAAAGCAAAAAAAAAAAAAGTTATACATAGTAAGTGAAATCACCGTCCCACTGATAGAACCTACGAAAGTCACGTGGTATCCATGTGTAAAAACTGAGAAAAAAGAGCCATGCATCCAAAGGCTCTTAAGATAGCTTTTGTGTTACAACCAGTTTTCTGAATGTTGCTTCCCTCGCCCCTGATTGAGGTGTAATGGACAAATAAAAAACAAATAAAAACTATACATATTTATAGTATACAAGGTGATGTTTCAAGATACTTATACCCTGTGACATCGTTACCATAACCAAGCTAATTAACTTATCAATCACCTCACATGATTATTTTTTTGTGGTGAGAACATTTAAGATCTACTGTCTTAGCAAATTTCAAGTATTAGCTATGGCCACCTTGCTCCATGCAGTAGCTATAGTACATCAGAGCTGCAGAATTTATTTATCCTAACTGAAACTTTATACCCTCTGACTGACATCTGTCCGTTTCCCTCCCACCAAGCCCCAGGTAACCACTCTGCCACCCTCTGCTTCAGTGGCTTTGCCTGTTTTAGATGCTACATGTAAGTGAGATCAGGCAGTATTTGACTTTCTGAGACTGGCTTATTTCACTTAACACAATGTCCTCCAGACCCACCCATGTTGTGGATGACAGGATTTCACTCTTTTTCAAGGTGGAATGATAGTCCCCTGCATATGTGCACCACATTTTCTTCATGCATTTACCCAGTGATGGACCCCCAGGTCGATTCCAGATCATGGCTATTGTGAGTAATGCCGCAATGAACGTGGGACTGCAGGTATCTTTTTGACACATTGATTTCGTTTTCTTGGGGTATATACCCAGATGTCGAATTGCTGGATTCTACGGCAATTCTATTTTTAACTTTTTGGGGAAACTCCACGCTGTTTTCCATAATGGCTCTACCAATGTACACTCCCACCGACAGTGTACAAGGATTCCCTTTTCTCCACATCTTGGCAGCACTTGTTATCTTTTGTGTTTTTGGTAATAGTTATTATGACAGGTGTATGTTGATATCTCATTGTAGTTTTGATTTGCATTTCCCCGATGATTAGTGAAAGTCAAGCATTTTTTCATATGCTCGTTGGCCATTTGTACGTCTTCTTTTAGAAAGATGTCTGTTCAGGTCCTTTGCCCATTTTTCAATTTTTTCTTGCTATCGAGTTCTTCTATATTTTGGATATTAATCCCTTATCAAATATATGGTTTGTGGGTATTTTTGCCTCGTTAGGTTGTTCTTTCCCTCTGTGGATTGTTTCCTTTGCTGTTCGGAAGCCTTTTGGTTTGATGTGATACCATTTGTCTGTTTTTGCTTTTGTTACCTGTACTTTGGGGTCATATACACGAGCCAGTTCCTTATAGTCAATCAGTCTCCCAGCGTCTATGTCCATATCTGTATCTGTGTCTGTGTCTAATCTCCTACCGGTTTTATTTCCCTGGAGAACCCAGACAAATACACAATTTAAAATGTTACTTTTTCTTTATTTATAATGACATTGAATAGCAGATAAACACCATGACAAGTTGAGATGCCATGGAAGAAAGGAAAAAACTTTAGATTTTTAATCTTTGGTGGCACTTCTTCCCTGCTTTTTGAAAAAGGGGCCCTGCAAACTGTGTAGCTGGCTATGTCGATGGGCATCTCTTCCTTCGCTCCAGGTCACCAGGTGCAGTGTCTGCAGAGTCGGGGGGCTCTTTCTGGCCTCAGGGGTCAAGCCATCTCCAGAAGATGGACTCGAAGGGCTTCAAGACGATGGCTTCGCGTCATTGCTGCTCACAGTTCTCGAGCTCTGGGACCTCCCCAGTAGGGTCTCGGATAGGACTGTTGCCCGCTCTTCTTCCACTTAGGGTTGTCGGAGTTAGAAAAACAACCAACCCACCCAGGATGTCCAGTTAAATCTGAATTTTAGATAAATAACAAGTAGAAAATTTTTTTAGCATAAGTATATCTAATATAATTTTTAGGACACACTTATGATAAAAATTGTTTATTGTTAATCTGAAATTCAAATTTAACTGGGTGTCCTGTATTTTATTCAGCAGCCCTGCTCCCATTCTTCCTCCCAAGTCCTTCTCGTCGCAGCACCTGCTCCCCCGGGACCCCCCAGCTCCCACCCCAGGCCTGGCCCACAACTCACCGTCTCTGGCCAGGATCTGTGTGTGTGTCCTGGCCTCCTTGTGTCCTGGCCTCCCTGTGTGTGTCCTGGCCTCCTTGCCTCCAGGCTTCTCTTTGCCACAGCCACTGTTTTTGCTGTTTTTAGTTTTATTTTTCTGTCATAAGAGCAATACGTGTTCACTGCAGAAAAATCACAAGCTACGGAGAAGCCACAAGAAGAAAGTAAGAAAACACTCATAATCCCACCCACACAAAGACAACTACAGTGAGTAACTCAGGGAAGATTTTTCTAGAGCTGTGTGTGTGGCTTTGCAGAAATGAAAAAAAGAGCACGCACACCCAGCACCCCAGGCCAGACCCTGTGTCCTGCAAGTGGCCCTTCCGTGTCACTTTGGAGGAAGGACTCGCAGGCGTCCTGATTTGTTTTAGCCACCTGGGAGGGGATACTGTGGAGCCTGCTGTTAAACCCCCAGACCCTGGGGTCAGAGAGGCCTGTGGTCAAAGGCACTTGCTAGTCCACAACCTCGTGAATGAGTTAGCTGGAGCTGCTACAGGGAAGCACCACAGACTGGCCGGCTTAAACAAAAGAAATTAGTTTTCTTACAATTCTGGAGGCTGGAAATTGGAGAGCAAGGTGTCAGCCGGGTTGGTATCTCCTGAGGTCTGTCTCCTGGGCTTGCAGACGCTGCCCTTACGAGGTCCTTATATGGTCTTTCCTGTGTGTCGGTATCCTAATCTCCTCTCCTTCTAAGGACACTAGTCCTGTTGGATCACGGCCCACCCCAATGACCTCATTTTACCTTAATCAGCTCTTTAAAGGCCCAATCTCCAAATAAGGTCACATTCTGAGGAACTAAGGGTTAGAACTTCAACATACGGATTTTGGGAGAACACAGTTCAGCCCGTAATACCCCGGCCTGGTATACCCCCAACGCACTGAGCCCCCGTTTTGTCGTCCCTGACATGGAGCTGACTCAGATTCATCTAAGAGCGGCGCCAGGATGAGCGGATCAAACAGTCCTGACGAAGTGCTTGCCAGCACCTGGCCCAGGAACAGGCACTCAGGTGTCCCTTCCTACTGTCTTACTTCCCTGCAGGTGGACAAAGAGGAGGTCCTGGGCCTCTAGGTGCCTACCTACCCCTTTGCCCACCGGTTTGCTTATTGCCTTCAGGGAAATTCCTAGAGGAGAGCAGCTGGGTGGGAGGTGGAGACGGAGCTCCTTTCCCCTTCCTTCCCCTCCCTGCCTGCCCCACTTTCCTGCCCCAGGCTCCTGTCCCAAAGGCTAAGCAGAGACTCCGGGTGGTGCCCAAGGCCCGTCCCAAGCTGGTGGGGACTCCTCTCTGCCTCTCCCCTCCCCCTGGACCTCGAGACCCTCCCGCTTTGCAGCCACATGGGGGCTCCCTGCTTTCTAGCACCATGTGCTTTCCGGACTCTGGGGCTGTGCACTGGCAGCGCCCTGTACCCAGGACGCCCTTCCTTCCATGTCTCCAGGGACATGTCACGGGGTGGCATCTGTGCCTTCTTGGGCAAAGAAGACCCTTTCTGTGAACTCTTTCAGTGTCTGCTCCTCCCTCTCCCTGCTCACGGCTACATTGAATGCTAAGCCCACATCGGGGCTTGAAAAAATGATGGGGACAGTAACAGAGATCATAATGGCTGTCTCACCTCCCTCCCCACTGGTCCAAGCATTCCTCAGGGCGGAGAAGGTTCCTCCCCACAAGAGGCCTCAGGCAGCAGGACGGCGCCAGGAGCAAGTGAGGTTGCAGGCACAGACCTACAGACTAGACGGACAGGTAAGGGGACGCGATGGGGAACAGCATGAGAACGGGGTGTGTGTGTGTGTGTGTGTGTGTGTGCGGGGTACAGTTATCAAACCCTGTGTGGCACGATCCAAGTTAGGGAAAATATATCTGAGAATGTGACCCGCAGCATTGCCAATCTGTGAAATGGAATGTGGGGGAAACCATACCCCACAGCTCACAGGGGATGTCTGGATGACAGAGGGTGGTGATAATCAGGTGGTGGCTTGCAAACATTTCCAAACATTTTTGATCCCTCAGGAGAAATACATTTCACATCAGCCACCTCGTACACACACACTCATACACACATACACACACATGAAATACACACACATACATACCCACGTACACACATACATGCCCACACACACATAGAACTGAAACCAAAGTTGCGGGAAATGACAGTTACCGTAGGTGGAATGTACACTGGTATTTTTATTATATTTATTCTATTTCAGTTCTTCAAAATGCTTGACATGATATGATAAATTGATTTCATGACCCACTGCTGGGTCCTGATTTACAGTTTGAAAAGTCCTGCTGAGGGAGGCTTGCACTTTCTGCTGCATTCTTCTGTATTTAAAATTTAATATTGAAAATGGATTATGTATTATCTTCATATTTTTCACTTACAAATAAAGCAGAGAGAGAGAGAGAGAGAGCGCGAGAGAGAGAGCGAGCATGCGCGAGAGAGTGAGCAAGCACACTGGGAAAATACAAAACAATAAAAATCAAACAGACTTCCTGTAAAGCAGGTTAGCAAAATGTGGCAAAACAGAAATTTTAAAGATGTGCATGGGCCAGGTGAGGTGGCTCATGCCTGTAATCCCAGCACTCTGGGAGGCCAAGGCGGGAGG
>VBSM01001979.1:2183148-2204053 GCA_008086735.1 Cheirogaleus medius
CAGTTTTATTATTAATCTTTTTTTTTTTTAATCAGCTTTGCTTTCTAAACTTAAATACTTAGGACCTAAGTGACAGAGTCTGAAACTCTGGATCTGATATACTAGTTATATATATTTTTCTCAATATATAAAAAAATATATAACTAAATAACTATTGAAACAGAAAACAACCTTTTTTTCCTGGATACCCCTTTATATCATCTTGTTACTTCTCTTTGAGAAATCCTGAACTTTCTGATTAGGGAAACTGAGGCCCCGTGAGGGCGTGTGATGGGCCCAAGTATCTGAGAGTCAGTGGTCCAGCTCGTCACCTGCTTCTAGCTGGGAAGTGAAGCACAGGGTCCAGCCTCCCCTAGATGGGAGGTGCTCACACGGGGTGGACACTAGGGTGGAGGCCACCCTCGACCCCACGGGGTACATGGAAATGTCCCAGCTCCTGTCCTTGAGGCTGGCCTGTGGCTGGAGAGTGACCCAGAGGAGTGGCAAGCAGAGGTTCCAGAACCTCCCAGTCCTGAAGCCACCTACCCCCCAGGAGGTGTCCTGCCCCAGGAGCCAGCTGCCTCTTCCCGGGCCCACCTTGACCCTTCAGCCATCCTGTGCCCTCCACAGCTGTCCCTGCCACAGGCCGCCTGGGGTGGGCTCGGTTGGGGACCAGAAGGCCTCCTGTGGTCTCATCCCCAGCGTTTCCCACCTTCAACCCATACCTCTTTCTAGGCCAATGAGGAAGAATTATGAAGAATTGACTATTTGTTCTCCAAATGTTTTGCAATTTTCTTGGAAATGTGAGGGATCCCAGAGGGGCCCAGGGCTGCCGGCTGGGCTGACCTCTGCGCGCCACTCTGGAGATCCGGGCTGGGGAGGCAGCGAGTCCCACTGCAGCCTTTCCAGGAACTGGTGGTCTGCGGCCAGGCCAGGCCCCCAGAGTTGCATGGGCAGCTGTGGATGGCGGCTAAGATTATGGAATTGTTAGCAGAGGGGAGTGGAGCAACGGGGGAGGGGTGGGCAAGGCCCCTTCCAGCTCCTTGGTCCCTGGGTGAACCCTATGGGGTTTCCGGACCAGCTGGGCCTCTCTGGTTGCTTCAGAAGACCTGGGTCCCCCACCTTCCACCCAGCCTGCTCTATTCTCCTGGTCACTGAGGGGCAGCCACACGGCACAGGGATAGGGTCCCACTAGGAAGACAGTGGCCTGGATGACTGTCCTAGCAATGGCTCAGAACTGACTTGCTGTGTGACCTAGCACCTGCAGCTCTCTGAGTCTCTGCTTGCTTCTCTTTCAAAGGGGAATGGGAATGTTTGTCCTGCACTGATCACCGGGCAGAGGATCTCCTGCCACCTGATGGGGCCACTGTGGGCAGATTTCTTTACCTCTCTGGGCTTCAGGTTCCTCTCCTGTAGCATGGCTTATTGTGGAGTCACATCATCTCATGCATAAAAAGCCTTTTGTACTGGATCTACTTGGAGTGAGTGCCCGGCACGTGTGAGTTAAGAGAAGGCAGATCTGGAACCCCTTCCCCAGTGCAGGTGTCCTGGGGGAGGGGGCCTGGGGCTGGGAGGCTTGGAGTAGAGCCTCAGTGTCCCCAGGATTGAAACCGGCTCAGCCTGGAGGCTAGCTGTCTTCAGGGCAGGTGGATGGCCCTGCACCTAGGCCTCCCTCCTGTCTCCGCTCCCCACCTGCCTTCCCAGCCATCAGACAGGTCTCAGGGGGAGTTACTGAGAAGGGGGGGCACTGCTGTCCCCTCCCCCGGCTGCTGCCCTCTCCTCTCTCCTTCCCCAAACTGTCGCAGCAGCCTGCTGCCATGACAGCCTCTCTTGCCGGGGCTCCAGGGGCTGCTTTCCACACTTTCCTCCTCCCCCAGCCCCTGAGGGGCTCCTCTGGTCCGGGCCCTTCCCCGTCCAGCCGCTCCATCCTCTGCACTCCACTGGCCCAGGCACCGCTCTGCCCTGCCCTCTCCCTGGGGGTGGTCCCACACCTGCATCATCACCTGGACATCTCTATCAGGACGTCCCCAAGGCAGGTCCCTTTGAACACAGCCCAGGACATCTCTGCACGCACAGCCCTCCCTCTGCCAGATTCCACATCACCCTGCCCAGCTCGACACCTGCATCTCACTGGTAGCCCCACCCTAGCCAGCTCCTCTCCAGAACCTTCCAGCCACGGCCACTTGCTCGGCCCAGGCCTCACGATGTCCCTCCAGAACGAAAGCACAAGTTGCCTCCTAATCAGCGTCCCTGGCAGAGGCTGACCGTTGTCCCTCAGGGGCCATTCTCCCTTTCTTCCCTAACGACCGAATTCTTCCAGCTCATGGCTGCCTCCCAAGACAGTTTCTCCGCTTCCCTTGCAGCTAGGTGTGGCCATGTGGCTACGTCTGGCCAGTGAGATAGGACACTTTACCTGGGAAACTTCGCATCCTCGAGGAAGGCGCAGCCCTCCCTCCCCTTTTCCCACCCCCCAGGCAATGAGGGCAATGAAGTCAGAGCAGCCAGGGGAGGCCAGACCCCCATGCCCGGGGGAACAGCGGTCCTATTTCAGCCCAAATTTTTGAGCGAGAAGTCAACTTTTATTTGTTTAAGCCAGTGTCATTTTGGGTCTGTCACAAACAGTCAAACCCACTATCCCGCCCACTAAACCTACCGTCTCTGTCCCCAGCCCCAGAATCTCCCACGTTGCAGCCAGTGCCTGTTCCATAGGACAAACCTGATCCTGCCGCTCCCTCACCCAGTCCCAATGGGCCTCAGCCCACCTGTCACCTGTGCTTCCTGGGCTGGGCCTTTCTATCCTGCCTCCTCCCTGGCCTGGCTCCTCCTCCAGGGAGGCCCCCTCACTTCCCTCCCCACTGCCCGGTGGGACCTCTGCTGCGGCACCTTGTCACTCCACAGACCTTTGCTGGGCACCTGTTCTACGGAGCCAGGCCCCGTGCCGGGTGCCGGGGTGCAGCGGGGAGTGGGTTGTAGACCGTGACCAGGCATTTCTGGGTGTGTCTGCCCCTGGGCGGGGCCCCTGGAGGGCAGCACTGCCTGGGGCCACTCCTGCAGCCCAGCTATGGCACAGTGAAGGACTAAAGAACCACATGAGTTGGAAGGGAGCCGAGAGGGCTCGGATCTAATTCTAGGGTGTGCATGCCCCGTGTTCCTGTCCAGGGGCAGGGTTTGCTCACCTCTGGGGATGGGCGCCCCTCCCCCAGGCCCTGAGGCAGCTCTGTCATACCTAGCGCCCTGCTCAGCTGAGCTGTGAGCTGCGTCCTGTCCTGAGGGCCTGGCTCACCTCCAGGCCTGACACCTGCCAGGACCCTGCACTGGGAGAAAGGGCTGGTTCCTCCAGGTTGCTCTGGGTTTCCTGCCACCTGGGACAGCTGGCTGGACCAGAGGTGTCACACAGCAGGTGCTGCAGTAGACCTGGCTCCGGAGGACGTGGCTAAGAGCACCGGGTCTCTGGGGGTGGGGTGGCGTGGGCATGGATGGAGTGGAGGCCAAATTCTTTGGGTGAAACTGTTTCCTGCTAAAATTCATGAGTGGAGCCGGTTGCCTCAACCCCCACAGACATGTTGGAGAGGAGAGGCGAGGGGCAGGTGACAAGGCTGGACCATGCCCGGTGACCTGGAAGGTACAGGCCCCTCCCCTTTCCCTGGGAAGGCCCAGAGCAGGGCACACAGGGCAAAGGGAGTCTGGGGACCAGGAAAGCCTTCATAGAGGAGGGTCACTGTGGGATGAGTAGGAGTTTGCCATGTGGGAAGGTGGAGGGAGGGCGTTCCAGGCAAGGCACGGCATGTGCGAAGGTGCGGCAGAGTTAGGGAATCACCGCGCTATTTGGGGTTGTTGAAGCAGAGTGAGAGGTGGGAAAAGGGGAGACAGCAGCTCCCAGCTCAGAGCAGCCCTGCACGCAGGGGGCAGGCAGGGAGGTGTCTGCAGGGGAGCCAGGGGGCCAGATCTGGGGAGTAGGGAGGGCAGAGCAGGGACAGGCCCGAGGAGGAGGGATCACTGAGGATGATGCCCAGGTTTCTGGCTTGGGCGGTGGGGGGCCCCTCTCTGGGGAGGGCCCCCCGGGGGGGAGCTGTGTGGCCCTGGGTGTGGCACATCCTCCTTGGGGCGAGGTCACCCCCGCGGTGGTCTGTGGCCCAGCGCTCTCCGCCTGGGCTCCTGGCTGTGTCCTCAGCCTGTGAGCTCGCTGGGCACCCGCCTTGGCAAGGCTGGGCGGGTTCATCGCCAGCGGGAGCCTGCGGCTTCTGCCTCGCCAACCAAATTCGGACCTTCTGGTGTTTACGGTTGCAAAGTGTAACTTCCTGTTTTTAAGAGAAAAGGATTAGAAGCACTTATTAGAGAGCTTTTGAAAGGCATCAAAAGACTTCCTGAACATCAAATGACTCTTACAAAAGAGCCAGTTAATGATGTAAGCAACGTGAATGAGAACCATGCCGGCCGCACCCCCACCCCCCACCCCAACTGCTTACCAAGCCCAGGGGACTTGCTGGCCAGGTGCAGGGTGGACAGAGGGGACCCAGGGAAGCTAAAAATAGCCCAGAGGGCTGGGGCAGCCTTTTCCCTGGACACAGATGCAGAGGGGACTGTCGGGACACTGAGTTTGGGAGTGGCTGGGCAGCCCTGCCTAGGTGAGTCCTAGTCTCTTGCCCCGAAGGCTCTGTCCACTCCAGCATCTGGAACCCCTGCTGGGCCCTCCATGGCCCCATGTTTCCACCGATGTCCCCCCAGACGGCATCCCCAACACCTAGCTCCAACGCACCCCAGCCGTCCACTGCCAGCCTCAAACCCGACTGTCACCTCCTCCGTGTCTGAACAGTCTGCATCCAAATGTCCCCTCAGCCTGGTGGATTCCACCTTTGTGTCCTCTGTCCCGGATGTGGCCTTGTCCCCCCCAGCCTAGCAGAGGCCCTGATGGCCACGGCATCCACCTCCGCACTAGCCTCTGCAGATGCCTCCTTCTCTGCTGCTCATTCCCGCCTCTGCGGGTCCCCTTCTGCCTCAGGGTCCCCGTGCTGGATATAGAGGAGATGCAGACCCTGTGCAGCTCTTGGGGGCCCCTTTGGGTGCAGGGTGGCCTGTGGTTTGGCCGCAGAGAAGGTGTGCTAAAGGCTTGGTGACTCCTTGCTGTGTGCTGGGGCCACTCCAGGGAGCCAGTGGATTTTAATGGGGAGACGGGGGCTTAATGCTGTCACGGTGGGCGGGGGGGACTCCGAGGAACCCACGCCCTCTGCATCGTGGGTACGGTGCCTCTGCCTGACTTTGTCCCTCCCCTGACAGTATCCTCTGCCCAACATCCTGGGCTTTCTGGAACAGCCCTCCTGCCGCCGAGCTGGAGGCCTCCCCCCGCCCCCCAGCCGGGGTCGGCCACCGAGCCAGCCAGGTGCCCGCGTCCTGCTGCCCGGGCCTCGTTCCCACGCGGGCCCAGCTGACCTCACAGGTCCTCCCAGGATAACCCTCAGTTATGAGTATTTGCTCCTCGGTTTTGCTCCAAAGAGGGCACGTTGTTACTTAGGCAGCTATTAAACACTTCGCTGGCTCCCAGAAAATGCCAAGGAATTCTTGGAATAAAAATAACAATGAATAAAGTTGCCTGGAAATGAGGCTATGGGGCTGAATTTGATTACGCCCCATTTAGAAGAGAAAATTAGCTTATTACAGCGGAGGTGAGGCGAGGTTTTCTGTCTTCTTCAGTAAAAAGACGCTTTTCACCCCTCCTCCCCCGAGGCCGCTGCCCTCCGCTCCCCCCGCCCAGTCATGAGTTTCGGGGTGAGCTGGGCCAAGATCACGCCCTCCAGGCCTTGCTCTCCTGGAGTGGGGGCCGGGCACTTCCCAGCCACGGGCCAGTGTCCTGCGGCCACTCTCTGGGACAGCTGCAGCAGCCCTGCCCCGTTGACGCATCGCACGGCCGTGTCTGTGCAGATGAGGGACAGAGACGGCGAATGCCGTGGGTACCCTGGTCACCCCCTGCAAAGGGGGCTCTGCCACCCCCTTGCCGTCTGCCTGCACCTGCCCCACCTGCAGCCCACTCTCAACCTCTGTCCCCTCTGCGCACAGGCCTGCCCATTCGCCCCCGTGGGAACCTCACTCTCTCACCCCGCAGCTGGGCCCTGGCCTCTGCCCCGTGTCCATTCCGACCACGACACAAGCTCTCTGCACGTGCAGCCCAGTCTGCCCCGGGACAGCCCTGCGGGTGCCCTTCTGTGGCTTCCTGTTGCCCTCAGGACAGACACGGAGCTCCTCGTCCTCCTCGACCCGGCACGCGAGGCTGTAATGTCACCTGCAGCTGCGGTGACAGTTGATTCTATGGGTTCACTTCTCCCGGGTCTGGGGTGCCCAGAGATGTAGTCTAGCACTATTCTGGGTGTGTCTGGGAGGTGTTTCGGGATGAGATTAACCTTTGGATCAGTGGACATGGTAGGGTGCCCTCCCCTGTCTGTTGAAGAGCAGAAAGGCCGACCTTTCCCTGAGTAAGAGAGAGTTTGTCCTGTTTGACCGTCTTTGGGCTGGGACGTCGGCTTTTTCCTGCTTTTGGACTTCAACTGAGACATCAGCTCCTCCTGGGTCTCGAGCCTGCCGCTGGCCTTCGTAGGGGAACTGCACTGCCGGCTCCCCCGGGTCCCCAGCTTGCCGCTCACGCTGCAGATCTTGGGATGTCCCTGTCCCCCACAATTGCCAAAGCCAGTCCTTACCATAAATCTCTTTCTGCACCTCTTATCTCTCTATGCAGCCTGCGGGTTCTGTTTCTCTGGGGAACCCTGACTACTATAGCCTACAGCCGCTGTAACAAATTATCACAAACTTAGTGGCTTAAAACAACAAAATGTGTTCTTTACCAGTCTGGAGGCCAGAAGGCTGGAATCAGTTCCACGGGGCGGAAGTCAAGCTGTGGGCAGCCGGCACTGGTGCCGGAGTCCCCAGGGGAGGATCATTCCTGCCTCTCCCAGCTTGGATGGTTGCCGGCACTCCTTGGCTTGTGGCCACATCGAGCCAATCTCTGCCTCTACCCGCTTCTTTCTCCTCCACCTGTCTAACCTCCCTCTGCCTCTCTCTTATAAGGGCACTCGTGAGGTGTTTGGGGACTGTCTGGAGAATCCAGGATCATCTCCCTATCCCAAGGTCCTTGACTCACATCTTTAAAAACTTTACAGGATGGGACCTGGCTTCTTGGCGGCCACTGCCTACCATGACCTTCACCATCCTGACCACTGTGGGCTTCTCTGGCCTGCCTTGGCCAGGGGCTCCCCTGGCATATCAGAGCCTGGCGCACAGTTGGTGCTTAATAAACGTTTGCTAAGGAACGGGTGGACAAGCAAAAACCAGAGGGCTGCTTGGAGACCGTCTCCAGCCTGGCTGATCTAGTCCCGCGAGCGGGTCCCTAAGGCTGGGACAGCGAGGTCTCGGCAGCCTACGGTTTCCCACCATGCATGAGGTTTTCTCCTCCTTCACGTGTTCCTTTCCCACAGCTTTCTGCAGTGATACAATGGACATGTCTCACTTGAGTAATCAGGAGGATGTTAACTGGGGAAGCCAGGCCTAGTGGCGACTGCTGAGCGCCTACTGAATGCTGTCAGCAGCATCCTGGCTGGCTTTGCTCCTGAGGTAGGGCTCCTTGTGACACCTCCCACTCTGCTCAGACCAATGCAGGCCCTCCTCCCCCGTCCCAGACCTATTAGTGGACCCAGCAGGGGCTCTCCAGGGCCCCTCCACTCTCAGGCCTCTCCAGGTCCCTGGCTCGTCCCCCAGCTTCTGACAGTGACCTCCTTCCCCTGCCCTGGCCCCTGGGGTGTGTCGAACCTCCCTCCCTCTGGGTTTCCCTTCTCTGCTTCAAATCCCCGATGATGCCCCAGCGCCCATCCTGGGTCTGACGTCCCCAGCAGACAGAACGGGCTCTCAGCCCCCACCAGCACCGCCTCCAGCGCGCAGCCCAGCTGCGGCAGCACCCGCAGAAACCTGGAGGTGGTGGGGCAGAGGCCGTGGGCTTTGGAGTCGGAAAGCTGTTCAAATTCCTGCACTCCCACTTTCCATGTCTGTGACCCTGGGTGAGTCACGGGGACTCAGTTAGCCCTGCCATAAAATGGGAATAACAACAGGGATTTCCATTTCAATGAGGTTTGAATGGATCCTGCGTGTGATGCGCACAGAGCAGCTGGGCACAGGCAGAGCCCAATCAGCTTCATCTGTCATCTCTTAACCTCCGTGCACCTCGTCTGTAGAATGGGCGCGGTGCCGCTCGCGTGCATGAGGGTGGTTGTTGTTGATGAGGTGCCACAGCCACAGGGGCACGGGCAGAGGGGGGGTGAGGGTGCTCCGAGGCCGTCAGGGCTCTTGCTCGGCGTGCAGGGATAAGGCCCGGGTGGCGGGAGCAGGGCGGGGTCAGTGCCTCCGGTGGAAGCGGTCGTGGGACACTCACTGTGCATGGTGTCTGTCTCCTCCTCCTCCTCACCTTGTGGGCCAGGAGGAGTGGCCAGGCCTGAAGCCGTGGGGCACCCTCCGTGCCCAGAGAGCCAGCCCGGCACAGAGGAAAAGGACACCCAGGAGTGAGGGGCTGGCGAGGGAAGTGCCCTTTGGCCTTCCTCGGGCTTCTGAAGGGGCCAAAGTGCTTGATGTTAATGGGGGAGCGGGCAGTGGGTGGGCAGCGGGGTCAGTGGATGACCCGAGGGGCGAGTGTCCAGTGGCAGGCACGTCAGTGGCGGCTGGGTCTACGAGTGAGTGTGGGGGACGCAGAGTGGCGGACGAAGGGTAGATGAATCCACGGACGGTGGAGGGACCGACCATGGCTGGGCAGCTCTGTGAATGACCGGAATGATACACGTGAGGGGGTGGATGGGTGGATCGATGGGTGTTTCCTGGCTGCCCGGCGGGGTCAATGCACTGATGTGTGGGGACAGACGGGCAGACGGCCGAATGGTGACTGAGGATGGAGAGGTGTCTGGAGCTGCACTCGGCTTCCTGCCCTGAACACTCACTGAGTCTCGATTAGCCAAGTAGGATGGGGGGGAGAGGAGGGGAGGGTATGGGTGGACAAGGTCCTTCCCAGGTCCCAGGATGGCCTCTGGACAGACCCAGGGCCTGCTCCAGCACAACTGGGAGCCAGGGCAGGGCAGGACGGGCCCGTCTCTCATCCTCTGCAGCGGGCAGAGCTGGGGCCTCTTTCCTGTGTCCCTGGGGCATTCGGTTGTCACCTGGCCAGGATGGGTTGGCTCTTCTTGCCTTTCCTGACTCTTTTCCTGTTCGTCCTGAGTTAGGTGGGCCTGGCAGTTGGCCTTTGGGGTTGGTGGGAGGGGAGGGTCATCTTAGGAGCAGAGGTGAGGGTGGGCCCGGCTGGCCCAGGAGCTTGGATACCCCAGGGAAGTGTGAGCAGAGCCCCTGGGTGGGGTGGGTTGCAGAACTGCTCTGTTCTCACTGTCCCTGAGGCTGGGCTAGCGTGTCCCCTGCCCTGGGCCTTCTTGGGCTGGAACAGGAGGCGCCCTGGCCTGTGGGAGCCAGCATGGGGGTGGGAGTCCCAGAGATTCATCAGAAGCCTCCCTCCCCCACCCCCCCACTTTCTCTGCTCACCCCTGTGCCAGCCCAGTTGATGGTGCCGGGACACCCTGGGTGGGACTGCCTGGTTGTCCCCGGTGGGCTGTGGGGGTTCTGGGGCAGGTGGGGGAGCCACAGTCAGACTGGGGGGTGGTGCAGGCAGAGACGAGGCTGCCAGACATGGGCTGGCGTCCAGGCTCTGCACGGAGACCAGGCTGCAGCTAATTAGCTCCCACCCACCCACGTCCTCCCCTCCTCCCACACGCAGGCTCACGTGCGCGCTGCCGTGCACCCCAAATCACCCCGCACCCCAGATCCACCCCAGCCCTCTCCATGCCCTCTGCAGATGGCCCCCACAAGAGCCCACACCACGTCCCCCCTCCACTCCCGCTCCCTGCCACCCGCGCTGCCTGGAGACACCATGGCAGCCTCCTCCCTGCGGTCACAATCACCCACACAACCCCCACACGCAGCGCTTCCCAGGTCCCTACAGGAGGGGCAGGCACACAGCGGGGGTCTCCACGGGCCCTTGGTGAACCCCCTACCCCTATGTCCCCCGCCAACATGAGCTGAGCCACTCCACTGGGGGAGGCGTGTGTGTGTGTGAAGAGGGTCTCACAGAAGCATTTCTGGGTCCTGCAGGTCCAGGCCTTGGGGGCGGCACTCGCTTCCTGCTCTCCGAGCCTCAGTCTCCCCATCTGTGCAATGGGCTGATGGTGCCTGAGGGCCGGATGTGCCGGCCACACAACCCTGCATCCTCTTCCCAGACCACCCCTCTCCCTCTATCCCAGGCCACTCAGGCCCCATGCCCCACCTTCCCCTCCAGCCAGGCTCTGAGACAGCCTTCCTTCTGGCCACACCCTTCCCCTGCCCTGCCTCGGTTTCCCTTCCCAGCCTGTGCTGCCGTCCCCAAGTCTCTACACGACCATGGGTGCCCAGTCACCACCTTGGACTCTCAATCCTCGGCCTGTGGCTCCCATCGCCTTCCCCAGCATCCCTCACCACCACCCGCACGGCACACCCGAACCCCACCCGCACCACGGGCTCTGCCTCTGAACACCTGTGCCCCAAGCAGCCACTCCCTGGCCAAAGCCCGACCCCGTACTGGGGACCCTGTGCCTGGTTCTGGGCGTCTGAGGCCTCCACGGTCAGCCCTGCCATGGCGAGTCCCTCCCGGCCGGCTGGACGCCCGGGCCCCTCGCTCCTGCCCCCAGCGGGAAAGACGCCAACCCCGGGAGCCGCTGTGGCACTTGGAGGGAGCACGCTGCTCATCTGGGCTCATGCTGTGCCCTGTCACCCGCCTCGGGCGCTGCCCTCTCTGCCTCTTGGTGCCCAGAGGAGGTGGAAACCCAGCCTCCTTTCACCGAACCTGCCGCCCACCCAGGCCCCCCAGGACCACTGGGCTCAGACCCACCCGCTTTAGCTCCTCCTGTCACTTGAGTTACCCACCTCCCAGCCCCTCTCAGATCAACCTGTCCCTTCTCTCTCCTGTGCAACTGGATCCATGTGCCTGGATCCTTCAAAGCTCCACCCTCTGTGGACGGAAGGGTGTCCACACTCGCTGTGGGTGTGAGTCTGTGTCCCACTCAGGGCTCTTTCTGCAGCTCAGGCTTCTCTGCCAGTGTCCCCCCAGGCCACCATGCTCCCCTGCCGGATGCTCCGTGTTGTCTGCACGGTGGCCTGGGAGGTGCATCCCAGCGGCCAGGTGGTGGTGAGCGCTCCTGGGCCCACTGGCTTGCCCCTGGCCTGGCCCCATGGAAAGTGCTGGAGAGGGAGCCACGTGCTGGTTTTGCAGCTTCTTCCCCCCTTGAGTGCCCAGGCTGACTACACCTTGAACCCGGGACCCTCATCCTCCCACGGGCCCTCCCCGGCCAGCGCTGCTTCTGGCTGCAGGTTCCAGTAACTGTGTCCCTCCCCTCGTTCCTCCTGGCCTGGGGCTGAGGGTAACTGTGCCTGCTGTTACTATCCCAGAAGGCTGAACAGTCCCTGTGTCCCCCTGCCCTGCCCACACCTTCCAAAGCCCCCTTCACTAAGCTCTGCTGATGTCACCCGACATGCGTGGGCAGCAGCCTTCTGCAGGCACCCGACTGGCATGGCCCCTGTGTCCTGCAACCAGGGGTCCCTTCCTAGGCCTCTCAGTGGCACTCAGCACTGCTGTCTCCTCCTACTTCCCGGAAACCGTCCCTTCTCTGTGGGTCCCGCTCCGTGCAATCTGGTTTCCTTTCTCCCGGCTGCCCCACTGTTGGCCCAGAATTCCAGCCATGCTTGGGGCCTGCCCAGGGTGTTTACTCACTGCTGGGTCTCTCCCGCTCCGTGGGGCCCCGGCTCAGGGCCTCTGGGCCTTCACTGCATCCCGCTCTGCTCTGCCTGGGCTGCCTTGCCTGGGCCACCTTGCCCGCACCTGAGTGCCAATGGATGCTACACGCCCACAGCACCCAGCTGCCCTTGCACACCTGTGCTGAGACACCTCGGGAAGGAAGCCAAACATCCCACTGACCTGCTTTTCCTGAGCACCCCCATTTCAGCTCCGGGACCCCCATCCACCTGGTGGTGCAACCAGACCTTTCTCCTCCAGCCAGATCTCCCTCTACTTTCAAGTCCCCTGATTGCCCTAAATGCTCCCTCCTGACCCCACCTGCCATCTCTGCTCCCAGGTCCACAGGCCAGGTCCTTGTCCCTCCTCGGCACGGAGGCAGCTCCTCCCTTCAATCCAGCTGCGCCCATGGGGCCAAGCCTCGGCCTTCCCAGCGTCACTCCCCTCCTTGGCGAGCCCCCGCCCCAGCCCTTGCCGTTCCTAGCTGGTCTCCCTTTCACGTGTGCCTGGGAGTCATCTTTGGTCCTGAGACCTTTAACATGAAGTTCCCTCTACATGGTCACCTTCCTCCCCAGCTTTGCTGGCCTAACTCCAGAACGTCTCCGCTTCCGCAGTGCATCCACCGCAGCCGCCATGGCGTCATTGCCTCTGGGGCTCTGCAGCTCCTCAGCAGAGGGAGTGGTGGCAGTTGCGGCCGGCTCGCCCGCACAGGGCCAGTCCCTCTTTAGAGGCCGTGCAGTGGGCCCAGCACCCGGCCCGCTGCCCCGGCCCTGCCTGTGGCGATGGTTAAGAAGAGAAGAGCAGGCACCTTCCCTCCTCCACCCTGCGATGCTGGAGTCTGTGTCAGGGGCTTCTCTCAGGGCGGGTAACGCCCTCCTCCCTCCAGGGACGCCAGGTGTGCCCACCGCCCCCGTGGGGCCAGGAAGGCTTGCTGGGGAGAGGAGGAGCCGCAGCCCCTGCAGCCCGGCCTTGCTCCCCGGCCCCCGCCAGGCCTCCCCAGACCCTGTCAGACTCCCCCTGGCGACCGCCCGCGTGGGTGGTGGGTGGCGTGGCTGGAGTCATGCTTTCGACACCTCCGCAGGGGGGAGGTGGCTGCTGAGTGCCTTCCCCAGCTCTTCCCTGCGGGGGGTGGGGTGGGTTGTTTTTTCACGCTCAGAGGCAGGCTTTGCTAGAAGGAGCAGGTGACGCAAGGGACACTGGGGGATGGGCGAGGGCCCAGGCCCGTCCCTGCCCAGCAGCGCCCACCCTGAGCCTGCTGGCGGTGTCCAGCCTGGGCCATGCCCCGCCGGCGGCCTCAGATAACCCCTCTCAGCCTCCTGCTCGGGAGCGCTGCGGCGGGGGGGAGTGGAGCTTGTTGGCTCGGCGACGTGGAGTGTTTGTCATGTTCTGCGATGTGGTCGTGGATGCCTGCCATCATTTATCATTATAATTAAGTACAATTTGGCAAGGGGGTGGTGGGGGAGCTGTCAGACCTGCTAGCTGCGCCTGCCCGCGCCGCGCGGCAGAACCGACCCTGCACAGGTAGAAGGGGCTGTGGGCTTCCCGGCCTGCTGCCCTGGCCAGAGTGGGGGCTGTCCCCCGCCCCACCTGCTCCTGCCCACCCTCTGCATGGAGCTGAAGTCACGCTTGCACTAGGAGACCAGCCCTGCCTCCAGTCGGGCAGCCTGGGGCTGACTGCCGCCCACAGGGCACCCCAGTTCCCATGGGGTGGCCTTGTGGCCCCCAACTCGGCTGGAGGCAGACCCAGAGGGCCCAGCTGCGGCCAGTTCTTCCCCTGGAAAGGGACTGTGGCATCTGTCCCCAGAAAGAAGCTGGGTGCAGGGCATCAGCATCCACCCCGCTTTCCTGGCTGGGAGCCCTTGGGCCGGTCACTTCCCCTCTGGGGTCTTCTGGTTCGGCCTCTGCGAAATGGTGATCAGAAGGTCAATAGGAGCAGGTGGCGGAGCAGGTGGCAGAGCAGCCCCGCCCTCTTGTCATCCACTCACGCCTTGCCTGCCTCTCAGGGCTCTGCTCACACATCAGACCCTGGGGAGCCCCCTGCAAGCTCCCTTCTTAAACAGTCTCTCCTTATGGTCTCTATATATCTGTCTTTCAAATGCTCTCTTCCGCCCCTAAAGGTAGGTTCCAGAGGGCAGGAATGGAGCGAGGTGTTCTGTGCATCCTGGTACGGGAATAAGTAGGCCAATGAATAAATGAGTGCATGGCACAGACTCGCAGGTGGATCAGCACATTCACTCAGTGAAGACTCACTTACTGGTCTTCTGTCCTGGGTTTTGGGCTTGGAGTCAGGGTTGCAGCTGCTTCACAGACTCGGAGACATGTACAACACTGTGTGTTTGTTGATTGACTAAAGGAAAGCATGAATGGTAGCGATACCAAAAAGACCCCTAACTGGCACAGGAGAGAAAATGTAGAGGGACTTCCAGAGGAGATGGAATCTGAGCTGAGACTTAAGGAGGAGTTGGCAAAAAACCATCTCAGACCTAAGGAATCATCAGAGAGTGCTGTTCCACAAACCCTTCTCAGGGTGCATTTAGGGCCTGGGTCTTGGGGCTAGGTCAAGGGGCCGTCATGGAGGCCTCCCTCGGAAAGGCAGGAGCGGCGTACAAGGCTTGCTCCTCAAGGCTGCTTCTAGCCCAGCTTCTCCCCAGACCAGAGATGGTAAACAGGTTTTATCTTATATGTCAATTTTGAGCAAATGGTTGCCTGAACACTGTGTTGAGAAGGATTCTGATGTTCAATGTGAGCTCAGTGGGAAAGATTGCTTGGTGATTGATTAGTGATGTCTGCTACGAGTGCAGAACACACAAGCCACAGCATCCTTGCTACGGATTTACGATTCCTGCCCTACAGAACACGGACTGTCAGCTAGGGAAAGATCCTGGACATCATTGGACCTCTCTTGTTATGGAAGGGGAAACTGAGGCTCAGGGACTGGGAGCAGGGCCACGACAAGTCAGTGGCAGGATGGGGCTGGTCAGGCTCTTTTCTCCATCCACGCTGGCTCTCTTTCTGCCAGCTGGGAGGCTGCCCCGTCAGGAATGGATCTCAGGCTGGCTCTGGGAGTGGGCGTTCTGCGGAGGGGCCCAGGCGTCCTGGAGCCCGGTGGGGCTGTGGAGAGGCGCCAGGGACCTGGTTCCTATTCCAGCCCCACCACTTTTAGCTGTGTGAGCTGGGGCGAACCTGGTCACCTCCCCACCCTCCTTTGCAGCACGGTGTTGATGAAGTTGTTTTAGAGCTAAAAGAGACCTCCATTCTACCAATGTTTGTTAGCATGTGAAGGGGCACGCTTGTTGCTGGGATACGCAGGGGAGCAAAACAGAACCGGATCCCGCCAGCACATGGCTCGCTGTTTGGCCAGGAAGACAAACTTGGCTCCAGTAATCACCCGTGTGAAAGTAGAGTCACACACAGGGGAGGTCCCGCAGAAACAGCGACAAGCCCTTGCTGCACGGTGCCTGCTAAGACGCGGCAGCCGTGACGCGGGCATCGTCACTGGGCGTGGCTGGCGGAGGGGCAAGGACGCTGTGACGCGGCCCCCACTCCACCTTCCTGCTGGGCCCCTGTGGGGCCACGTCCTGCGGGAGGGGTGCCTTTCTCCAAATCCCACAGAGATGCCCTGTGGGCTGGTCACCGCCTTGGCCACTGACCTTGTGGTTGGCGCCTATGAGCTCAGCTGTGAGGCAGCCAGGGTTAGACAGCCACAGCATCCACCTGGGACAATGCGCCAAGGCCGGCTCTTTGGCCAGCTCCCTTGTGGCCTTGGGACAACACTTTGTCTCTCTAGGCCTCAGTGTACCCCTCTGTAAAATGGCACTGAGACCTGGCAAATACACAGCTGGTGCCGGCCCTTGGCAGGGAGGAAGTCTCTGCCACCCACGCTGCCTGAAGAGCGGCCCTCCTGAAGGGTGCTTTGCCACTGGAGCACCGCGGGCATCAGATGCCAGGGTCGGGAGGGCCGCGCGGAGCGGGCTGCTGTGCGCTGGAGCAGCCCGCCAGCTCGCTCTCCCCCCTGAGCCCCTGGTCCTCGTGGGCACCGGCCCCGAGTTTCCCTGGATTCTCCCAGGCCCTGCACACAGCAGGCGGGCGGTCATGATGGCCACTCTAACCCCACGGCCTTGGTCTAGACCTGGGGAGCTGGCCGGGTGTTAGGGCGGGGCTGACAGACCATGGGGACCCCACCCACCTGGGGCTGGGCTGTCGTTGCCAACATGGAACCTGGTCCCAGGATTAATGCATCCAGGAAATGATCCCAGACTGGCACCGTGGTCCCTGCTGTGGGGGGACTGGCAGGGGCAGGCGGCTGGAGGGAACAGCTGGGGCAGGGTAAACTGTGGGCACAATGCCAGGGCCGTGGGGTATTGGGGGTACGTGGACAAAGGCCCCTTTTCAGGGTGCAATGACAGTTCCTCCAGGATTCCCACCCACAGCCCTGGGGCCCTGGAGCCAACACTGAGCAGAAAGCAGCCCCACAATGGTCCCCTGAAAACTGTCTCAGCCCCCCTTCCCTGTGACCTGACTCTAGACTTCCCCGCACAGCCCGCCAGGCCCCCAGGAGACTTCCCGGGGCATCCCTTTGCCAACTGTGAAGTCCTGTGGCCCCCTGGTTGTGTCTTTTCCCTCTCTGGACTTAAATGTCCTGGGAAAGGGCTCCGACCTGTGGGCCCCGGGGCCAGGCTGGGCACCCGAGAAGGTGCCCTGAGCTGCGGTTCTGCAGGGCTTGGCACGAGCAGATGTTTCCCCAGGGCCGCTGTGTTGCAATCCTTCTTGGCCACAGACCCCTTTTTCTCTGGCAATTGTAGGTTTTCTCGGCTGTGATTTGGACAATGTTTTTCCCCTTTTAAACAACCTCTCTGGAAAAAGGGACTCCAGTCTCGCATGAGCTGGCTGCAATTGTTTCACTTCTTTCCACAAAGAGCATCTTCTGCCCTGGCTGCCCCATCCCGGCGTCTCCAGGCCCAAGGGCAGCCGGGGGCCGCCCTGAGGAGGGGTCTCGGCAGGGGCTGGGCACTTCCCAGGTCCTAGCCTGTGACTGCTGGCCTCTTGGGTCTGGAGTCTCCCGACAGCCTTTGGGGCCACACGGTCTGGTCACTTTGGAGTCCTCCCTGAGCGCTGGCAAATGGCAGGATTGGGCTTCAAAGTCAAGTCTGTGTCCCCCAGACCTACCCTGCTGTCACGAGGCACGCACTTTCCACATCCGCCTCTGAGCCGCCACCGCTTGGACGACGGCCACCGCAGTCTTCTGAAGTCTGCTCGGTGGTGACCCTCACTTCCATCCTAAGTGTCAGCAGACTCTGGCTCAGAGATGTCAAGAAACTTGCACAAAGCCACATAGCTGTAGTGACGGGGCAGGGACAGGGCACCAAACCTGTGTGAGCCCTGGTGTGAGCAAGGCTGAACAGGGGCATCGACACCAGCCTCTGTCCCAGGTGGGGGCTCAGGAGCAGCCTCCCTCTCCACGAGGGGCCTGGCCGCCACCCACCCTGCCCCATCGTGGTGGGCAGTGGAGGACTGGAGGGGCCCTCGGGCTCCCCTCTGGCTTCAGTGATGGGGAAGCCAAGGTCAAGGTGAGGCAGGTGTCAGAGGTGGAGACAGGGGTGGGGCAGTGTCTCCTGGGCTGGCCTGGCTCTGCCCCCGCAGAATCTCAGCACCATCCTTTCTTGGGCTTTGCGACGTCAGGGCAAGGCAGGGATGGACGGCTCTCGGCACCTTCCTCATGAGACCTTGGGCTCTGTCCAAGGCTAACTGAAGACTGGAAATGGCAATCGAAAAGTTGGCCCCTGTCCTTGTATGGGGGACCCTGCACTGCTGGGATCCCTGAGTCCTCACCGCTGGCTTCTGTGACTTTGCCGTCACCCCCGTAGCCAACAGAGGGGAGGGAAGAGTTGTAGCGACACTGGACGGTGTGGTCCTTGCCCTGTTGCTTTGGCACGGCCCTTGCACGTGGGGTTCTGGCCCTGCCACCTGTGGGGTGAAGGCAGCTCCCTCGGGGGTCCCCCTTCCCCAGCCAGGCCATTCCATGCCCCATCCTTCCTCCCGTCTGTTTGTGTGGTCCCAGCGCCTGCCCCGTGCTTGGTGGATACTTTCTGAATAAAGGAACAGACCCTGTAGGGTCGGGTGTCCCTACACAGAAAACTTACTGACATTTTACTTTTTTGTCGACAATGATGTGAACATGTTGATTTAAAAAGCCCTATCAGTTGAAATGTAAAAAAAATTAACACCCGTCGCTTTGCCATGTGTAGAAGATGCCACAGAAGGCTGTATTTCCAGCGGTTTGAAGAGCTGGCCTGTGTGCCGTGATTTCAGAAGCGAGGAGCTGAGCTTGTGACTTCTGGAGTCCCTCCAGGCCAGCCACAGGCTGCTGGCCCTGCCTGCGGAGCAGTCCCTGCCGTGCGCTCAGACTCCCGGGGGCGGACAGCGCCGGGCTGAAGTCAGAGCCGGGCTCACGTCGGGGAAGCCCAGGGGGATCCAGCCCTCACCGGGCGAGGTGAGCCCTGTGGCACCGAGGTCCCCTCGCTGGGCAGCCTCTCAGGCCAGCTCTGCTGAGTCACCCAGCCTCACTTCCTGTGGGCCAGGCCATGCCCTGCAGGCCTCGACCTCTCCCCAGGACCTCCTTGGTGCAAGACGCAGCCCTGAGTCAATCCCTGGGGTCCCCGATGTGCCCAGAGGCCTCACACCCGTCCCTGGGCTCTTCCCTCCCTCCAGCCGCAAAACTCCTACTGGGAGTTTGGGGGTGATGCCAGGGGAGGCTGGCTTAGCAGTCCCTCCTTCTGTTCTAACCCTCGGAGTAAACAGGAACATTAAATCACTACTTGGGGATCAGGAAACTGGAAATAATCAAAACACAGTGTCCTGTCCTCAGCCCGGGCACTGGGCCGCCTGTCGCAGGCTCAGCCTCCCGCCCGGGGCTTTCCCGGCCCCGCCTCCACTCCATTTGCTGCCCCACCGCCTCCTCGTGGGCCTGAGTGTCCGCCGTGACCCAATGGTACAATTAATGAGACTGGCGGCCGCCCACACCCACTCTCAGCACCACCTGGATGGGGATGTTACCACGAGTCTGGGCACTTGGTCACTGTCCCCAGCAGCCCTTGGACCCCACAGGGAGGGCCTCAGCCCTGTTGTGCTGTGCTGGGGGCTCCTCCCGCCCGCCCTCCATCACCCAGAGCCCAGAGGCCAGTTAGGTTGGCCTGGGGCACAGGAGGGCGGCCCTTCCCCGCTGACCTCCTCCCAGTGTGCACTGCAAAAGCTTGCCGCTCTCCCAGTAGCCCCTCGATGGCCACGTCCTGAAGGGGAAACTGAGGCTTGATGAGGGGAAGTGGGTGCAAGTCTCAGTGCCCGGGACCAGGCTCCTTGCTGCAGCCCGGGACGCTTTCAAAGGCTGGTTCTGCTTCAGTAAGGCCAGCAGGTGAGAAGGGGGGAGGAGAAAGCCCCTTGGGCTGGGAGGCAGAGGCCCAGGCTCTGTGCCTGCCAGAGTGTGGCCATGCTGTGCCACGTCGGACACTTCTCTGCCCTCTCTGGGCCTCGATCGTCCCATCTGCAGGTGGCCTCTAAGGCTCTGCCCATCTCTTGGGGTCTCAGAGAGCCTGGGGACGGCAAAGACTGGGAAGGTGCCTAATGTCCACGCTGCCATGTGGCCGCGAGGCACATTCACTGAGCACGCTGTCCCCAGCCCCATGTGGTTACAGATGTCCCCGGGGCCCTGCTGCCTCACCTCCCCAGAAGCTGGGTCTCCCTTGGCCCTGTCCTGCCCTTTGGGCCTGAGGTGGGGCTGCCTGGGCAGGGAGAAGCCGGGAGAGGGGAGCCCCACACGGGGCTGTCCTGTCCCGTCTCTGCTGGAACACCAGGGAGGAGGGAGCGCCGGGCCCTGGGCGGACTCAGGGGCTCAGGCCTGTCTCCTGCCCCTGGGACTCAGCTGCACAGAGTGGAGGGACCTGGCAGGAAGCAGCCCTTTCTGCCTGGAGCCTTATACGGAAACACTCAGCCCCCACCCTGAAGACTGAACAGGAGAGAAGGGAGGGAGAGTGGCTGGGGGTGGGGCAGGGAGGGAGGTTGAAGCCTGGGGCGGCCCCTCTCTCTGTTAGCCCTTCCCCAGACCTGGGAACAAGCTGGGCTTTGTCCTTCATTGCCTGGGCCTTCTGCGTTTGTGCCTGCCTCACAGCCTGCCTGCCACAGGTGTGATTGTACCCATTCTCCTGATGGGGAGGCCCAGTGAGGGGAAGTAGCGTGAACCCAGCCCTGGTGACTCCAAAGACCTTGCTCCTTCCTTGTGAGAGCTGTCACCCTCCCACTCTGCAGTGACGGGCTGGGCTGTCCATCTGTCCTCTCCTCCTCGTCCTCCTCCTCCTCAGTGCCTCCAGTTCGGGCCGGACCACAGCAGCCGCAGGGGTTTAAGACTGACCCAGGGCTCCAGGCAAGTGAGAATGGGGTTCCACTTGGGGAAGGGAGGGGTTCTTAGTCCCAGATTAGGAGTGAGGCTGGGCTGGGCTGTGCCAAGTGGGGTGGGGTCAGGGGAAAGGGAGCTTCCTGGTGGGGTGGGCAGAGACAGCCGCTTAGATGGGAGCGTGGGGCCTGGAACAGTAGGTGGGGCCTGCTGAGAGGAGGTGAGTGTGCCAGGTGGCAGCACCCTTGCCCTGCCCCTCAGCCCTCCAGCACTTCTACGCAGGAGCCAGCCCTGCTTCCCCACCATGCTGCGGGGCTCTGAGCTCTCTGTGGCCCCTTCCTGCCCTACTGATTGTCCCACGCCCCTCCTGGTGTGTCCTGGGATCCCCTCCCACCAAAACCACACACACTCCACTCCCCGTCTGGGGTCGGCTTTGGGGGATCCAGGTTAAGTCTGGGGTTCCTGGCAAATGGGGGGAGGTGAGCTGGAGAGATGAGCAGGTTCGGTCAGGAGGACTCGGGGCCGCACTTTTCCTGGAGGAGTCAGGGGCCATGGACAGGGCTGGATTTTAAAAATATCACTCTGCTTGTTCCATGGGTGGGTGCGGGCAGGAGAGACGAAGAAGACCCAGTGTGTGTGGGAGCAGAGGGGTGGGTGGGAAGGAGGACTGTGTGGCTGGGGAGGGGGAGGAGGCAGTGTGTGGGGCCGGCTGG
>VBSM01001979.1:2205464-2255158 GCA_008086735.1 Cheirogaleus medius
GGGGGATGGCGATGCCAGGCCTCACTCCCGGGGGGCCTGGCCAAGGCCCTCAACCTGGAATACCACCCTTCCCCAAACTGCATTTTACGAGGTCCCAGAGCAGGTTGCTGCGGCCTCCACCCAACTCTGGTAGATCGCAGACTCTGGTGTGTCCCCAAAGGCCCTGAGAGAGCCTGCTGCCTCAGCACTCCTGTGCACAGATGGGGAAACTGAGGCTCTGTATTCTTCCACAGGCATTCCCTACATACCTGGCCTGGGCCTGGGTTCTGAGGACCTACCGGTGGTTCTACCACGGCCCCTGCCCCCTGGGGCTCCTGCTCCAGCGGGAGAGACCCACAGCGCCCCTGAGCTGTTCCCCGATGGGCGTGCTTGGTGCCGGGGCTGAGGCCTGCACCAGGTCCCCAGCATGGGGCATGCCCGTGCTGGGTGGAGGAGCGGGTCGCAGACGGCATCTCTCAGGGGGAAGGAGGTTCATGCCGCAGGTGCTGGGGAAGGAGGCAGAGGCCACCCCAGGGTGAGGGAACGCAAACACAACCTCAGGATGAGGCTGGGGTCCCCTCGTTTGCTGGTGCAGTCACCCTCACTCCCTGTGCCCCTGCTCCAGGGCCACCTGGCTTGGGGGCTGATGCAGCTGGGGGCACTCCTGGGGACCGAGAGACCCCCTGCGCACAGGGGCTGGGACAGGCATCTATCTGTTCACTCATCAGCCAGCCGTTCATTCTTCTGGAAAGGAGTCAGGGTGAGCTCCCTGCTGTGACCAGCGACCCCTCATCTCTGCAGCTCACACAGCCACAGGTTTCTTCCCGGCTCCCCTCACAGTCCCAGGTGGCAGGTCAAGGTTTGGGCTGCCCCAGGGCAGGGTGTGGCCCTGGTAGCTTTCTGTAGCCGGCATGGGCGATGGCTGCGTGCGGCCTACACACAGCGCTCCCGCCGCAGGAAAACGTGGGCCTGCGGGGGCGTGGGCCTGCGGGGACGTGGGCCTGCGGGGGCGTGGGCCTGCGGGGACGTGGGCCTGCGGGGGCGTGGGCAGTGTGCTGTGGTGTCCACTGCGGACTGGCCCCGCCCTGCTCAGGGCCCACCTTCACGTGAGTCCTGGGAACCTCTGCTTCAGGACTCTGGCGACCCCCTCTTCCCAACAGAAGCTCAGAAGGGGGAGGCAGGTGGACACACTCCAGCCTTCGCTGCTGCAGCCGGCCCTAAGGCTGCAGGTGACATCCGCCACCTTCCCGCTCTGCTGTGTCTCTGGACCCCTCAGCCCCAGCTTGCACTTCTGCTCGGCTCAGCCGCTGGCCTGTGGGTGCACCCTGACCGTCATCCCTGAAGGGTCTGCACCTCAGGTCACTTCAGGCTGTGGCTACTGCACTTCCCATGACGACTGGGCACGGGGTAGCAAGAGGTGCCCAGTTGGATCAGCTGAGTGGCACACACGTTAATATTTTCCCACGGCTGCATGGGACACGGCAGCCCTACTTCCTCCTGTGACCAGGGTCCATCGGCCCTGCTGGGATGATGATTCCTCCCTGTCCGCTGCTCTCTCAGCAGAAGGGGCCGCAGTGTCCCGGCACCAGCTATGAGCAGCAGCAGTGGCTGGGTCAGCCTTGGGGTGTGGGAGCCCCTGCTCCTGGGCCGCCTTTCCTTTGCTGTCATGACTCTTCCATGTGCCCGCGGTGCCAAAGCTGGGTGGCCCGTGACAGAGGCTGGCTTGTGGGAAGTGGCCCAACCACTCAGTCTGCTGGGTTTTCAGAGCCGCTCCTGAGGCGGGCACATCCCGGCGGGTGTTGACACGCACCATGACGGCCTTCACTCTCCCTGTGCCTTCCTCCTCTACACGCCTTCGCTCCAGACCTCCTCGGCTCTCACCTCCTGACCTTTCTACTTCCAAGCCCCTGGCCAGCCGACCTAGCCACGAGCCGCTGCCCCAAGTCCATCTACGCTCTGACTTCAGGCCATGTCTCTTTCCACACACAACAGATAACTCCTCCCATAATGTCCACCCGGAAGAGTCCCTCTCTCTGTTTTTCAAGGCCTCCCCTAGGTGGCTTGGAGAGGCCACCACCCACTTCCAGTCCGCACCCAAATGCTGAGATGCCATCTCGAGCCAGTTCGGAGGGTTCCTCCTCCATCGGCTACATAGAAGGATCACGTGTGTCTGCAGGTGTGCACCAAGGGACACACGCTGGCGGAAGTCACAGGGCTCTCACCCTGCTGCGTTTCATCTCAGACGAACCACTTTGTTTTATGGCAGAATGCTGTGGGGTCCACCTGACCTTCTGTCTTGGCAGGTCTGGCAGAACAGTGCTCACGATGGACTATTCTGGCTACGTGGGCACTTGACGTCCCCCGATCAGACACTCCGTTTGTAGTAGGGTCTGGCGGTGCACCAGGAGTGTTTAATAAAAGATATAATCCTTCCCTGCAGCTGTCACGGGCCTGCTCCCGAAACCTAGGCTTCCGCTGTGTGAATCTCCCATTGATTTGCCGTCAAATCTACTCAGCATCTCTTCCTGCCACTGCTCTTTCCCTGCCCTGGGAAAGTGCTCCCAAAGCGATAAACCGACAGATCACACGATCCACCGCGCAGGCAGCTTGCACTGTAGCCCACGCCTGCTGCAGAGCCCTTTGCTGCTCATGGTCCCACTCAAAATTAGCATCCTTTCGGGTCAGCTGGTGTGTGGCCCAGAGCAGTATTCCCAGGCGTGGAATACGCTGCTTCCAGAACCCAAGGAGGCCGCCAGGCTGGTGTTTCCTCTCTCGAGGTGGGCGGTGGAGGGAGGGTACAAGACGCAAGCGTGTGTGATTGTGCAGGGATGTCTTGATATGCTCCGGGTCACTGTGTCCCTAGTATTTTTACTGATGTAGGAGGCATCTCTTTCCCACTGTCTGGAGATGAGGCCTCCAATGTGTTCATTCAGTTTGATGAGCATGGTAGCACTGTGATAGTGGACAATGTGATGTTTATGGGATGTCCAGGCAGCCCACCTGTCTTCAGACTATAATGTGATGGAGATGAGACAGGTAACTGTTGCAAGGACGTACATGTGTACTATTGTCCATTCCAGGTCAATGCAAAACTGCTTCAGATCCTCTTTTCTGATAGGAATCGAAAAGAGTGCAACGGCCCAGTAGCGTGTACCTGAGGCTGTACCAGTCTTTGCTAATGAAGACGTCACATCTGGCACAGCAGCTGCAGCTGGGCCAACTGCTTTGTTGAATTTGCAGTGATCTACCGCCATCATCTAAGACCCCTCAGAGTTCTCAGGGTCAGACGGGATTAGGTGGAGATATGCTGGGGCCACTACTCCCACGTCCTTTCACTCTTTAAAGGTGACATTCATTTGTGCCACGCCCCCGTACGTGAGAGTGTTTACTCCCCTGGCCCAGGTGGGGAAAGACAGCTTGAGACAAGGCCAAGGTGGGGGTTGCATTTTAATTCTACATTCAAGGTGCGGGGCAACAACTACTTGGTGAGCCTGCAGACGCACGGGGACCACAGCCGGGCCAGGGCTCCATTTGTCATGCAGCCCTCATGGGTCTCGTCTGGCAGGGTCCTGCAGTCTCTGCCACCACTGCCAACTCGAGCTCTGTGTCCAACGGTCTCAAAATGCCTGGGTGCCGTCCTTTCCCCGTGTACAGACACTCGAATACGGGACCGAGCGTTCAGCAGCGGGGGAAGACTGGGCAGTTGGTACCATGCACACTCGTGGTGGTCCATCGTCCCCGTCTAAAAATGGGCTCAGGGTTGGAAACTGGGCTGAGAATTGTGACTTTACTGTGGCAGCTGCCTGTGGCATCCCCATCGCCCATTCTTGATTTCTCTTTATCGTGCCTGTGGCCTGTGATTGTCGGCTGCGCACCCACTTGCCATGCTCTGTTGACTAGATTAACCGTTTCCCCGGCTCCTGGCTGCCACGCTGACCTCACAGCGCGTTGCAGTCCTTGTTTTCACCTGGCAGTTACACCCCTCGCCTCTGTTGTTCCAAGACCCGGGTTCCCTGACTGCTCTGAGCCTGGTTCTGAAGTGGACTCTACCCAGGGCAGCCGCCACCTAGCTGCCCGGCGATGCTGGCGTCAGTGCACCCCTGGCTGCTTTGGTGACTGGTGTGTCTTCCATGTCTGAACCTTTCGCTCCATCCTTCCACCGTCTGCTCTGGCATCTGCACCTCTGTTAGTGTGGCTGTTGCTTTCTCCATGCTTCTAGGTGCCGTTCTGCCAGCGTGTCTGTGCCATTGCCCATGGTCCTTGCCAGATGTTCTATCCTGCACCCCGGGAAACCGCTCCCACCGTGATCGCCCTTACAGTTTGCTCCCTTGATCTGGCACCTTCCATATCCCGTCCTGTGCTGGCCAGGTCCTCACTCCTTTGGGGCCAGTCTCCTGCCCTTTTCCATCATGACCTTGGATGAGCCAAGCCTAGGTGTTGGCCCAGTGGCCAGGAGGGGAGTGGACGTGAATTGTGAGGGGTGCCTGATGTCTTCTAGCAAGGAGCTTTCTGCAAGTGGGGGCATCTGTCCTTCATAGGGACAAACGGGCCACTTGTATAGGCTCGGACAGTTCCAGAGACTCTGGGGACTTGAGATTTGGGGGTGCAACTACTTAGAAGTCACTATTCCATATGTCAAGAGTCTTAATATTTCCCAACCGTGGCCTTGACCTTGGAACGGCAGACCTGATCGGGGTGGGAATTTGGCCTTTGCAGTGTGACTCTTTGTATCCTGAAGTCCTGTGACTGGTGGTATGAGGAGGCCTCTCCGTACTGGCCCATCATGCCTGGCTGGCACCAGCTGAGCTCTGCAACAGCCGTCCGGCGCTGCCCTCGTGAGGGGAGATGCCTGCGGCACCGCGCCCACCAGCGCCCGGTCTCCGTAACTGCAGGGCCAGGGGCCTCCTGCACTCTGTGTAGTACCTGCCCTGGGGCCCTCAGAGCCAGCTGTGGGGCTGTCTGCTCAGACCACTCCTGGCACCTTTGTTGCAGGCCGGGTTCCCCAGGAAGCAGATCCGAGGTGCAGAGGGCTGGCGGGAAGCGCTCTGCTCCCCTCGGAGGAGGGGCAGGGTGCAGACTGGGCAGAGGGGGAAGGTGGCTGCGGTGGGGTCTCGGTGGGACCTTTAGGCAACCCTGCAAGGAGCCCTGAGGCTGGGACGGCTGTTCAGAGTGTCCAAGGTGGAGGTGAGGGGCTGGGCCCTTGAGATCCCCACGCTGGCCCATCACTGGATCCTGGCCGCTCGGGGAAAGGGGCATAACTTTGGTGAGTCCCTCACCGAAGGGGGCTGGCAGCAGAGAGCTGTCACTTGCTGCGTGTGCAGAGGCAGGGGAGGGCGTTCTTCGTCCTGACGTGGGAGCTGGGCAGTACACGCATCACAGTGGCCGCCGCACCAGCCCTGGGGCCTCGGCGGGGCAGAGCAGGCACAGGGAGCTGCGGGTATGCCGGGCAAAGGGAGATGGTCTGATAAGACCCGGCCGGTCTCTGCCATCCCGCGCTGGGGGACACAGGTGAGCACACACGGGGGAGCTCACCGACATGGGGCTGGACGGCTTGGGCGTGAGCTAGAGCCGAGGTCACGGATTCATGGTGACCTCAGACACGGGACTTTCAGGACGCCCTCCCACCCAGCACACCAGCTTCCCCTGAGAGCCCACCCTGTGTGCACCTCACCCTGCTCGAGGGCGCGGGAAGCAGAGTGACATGGGGCAGATTCCTTCCCTCAGTGCGCTCCCAGCCGGGCGGGGCGGTCACACCTCGGCACGGCCAGACGCACTGACGGGGCAAGAAATCCTCCCAGAAGAGGCGCTGACGGGGAGGTTCGCCAGGAGGGCCATTTTGGCGACCCCTGAGCATTCATTCTACAGTCCGAGAGCCAAGAAGGGCACCCAGGCAGAGGGAACAGCATATGCAAAGGCTCAGAGGTAGGGAATCAGGGCACGTCTGAGGGACTATGAGGCTGGAGAAGGGGCCAGGTGGGGAGGGCTGGGAACATCCATCTGTGGGTCCGGAAAGGACTGTCCCAACTCTCCCGGAGCTTGCCTCCCTCCACGTGGCCCTGCACTCTGTGGCCGCCGTGTGATCAGCACGCCGATCATTTGCCCTGGGACATGAACACTGGCTGTGTCACCTCCTGCTTGCAGCCCTCCATGGCTCCCACTGTCCTCCAAATGAAGCCCGCACACGCCCCATCCCAGGCCGGTCCCCGAATCTGCTGCCCACCTTCCCTGAGCCACCCTTCCCGCAGGGCCGCACATGCTCTGTTGTAGCTCTGTGCACAACCCACTCCTGCTCCCACCGGCTGGCTGGCCTTTGCACCTCTTCTCCTGCCCTCTGGGATGCCCCTCCCCCATTTATTTTCTGATTAACGCCTACTCATTCCTCAGGAGCCACCTCCTCCAGGAAGCCTTCCCCGATCCCACAGCCCTTCTCTGGTCCCCATAACAGAGTGTGCAGCTCTCTGTCATCTTGCAGGGTCATTGCTGTCTCTGGCCAGGACTGTCCCCCGCTCTGGGTGGAGACCCCGTGAGCACGGCCGAGGGGCTCGGGCGGACTCCTCTCTGGGGCCCCAGCCTCCAGCGGCAGCACAGGGCTGCGCAGCCGGCGTCTGAGTGAGAGGGAGGCGAGGAGATGACGCCCTTAAGCTCTGAAAAGACATTTTCCCAAGCAGCTGGCAAGGCCCCCACTCGCTCCGGGGGATTTTCCAATCTGCTCCAGAAAGGCCCAGTTCTGAGTGTGCTGGGATCATTCTGGGACACGGCAAGGCCCACTTCCCCGGCCGTGGTGCGAGCAGAGTGCGTCCGAAGCGCGGACCTCCTGCTCTGCCTCCGAACTGATCCGCCGTGGGGTGAGGAGAGGCCAGGGCAGACTGGCCTTCTAGAGCCTTCCTCTCCCTGTCGGTCTCTGACCTCCTCGAGACCACGTCCCAGGATACACGCCGTCCTCACACAGCGTAGCGCGAGCCCTGGCCCTGCTGGCCAGAGCCCAGGGATCTGCAGTGGCAGTATCGGCCCGGGGACGATGGCTCCGAGGGTAGGTCCCCGGGGACCCGGACTGGCTGCCCTGCCCGCCCTGCGTGGTTTTCCTGGACCTGCCTGTCTGTGGGAGCTGGGAGCTGGGAGCTTGGTGCTGGGTGCTGGTGGCCGCGGGGGCGGGGCGGGGCGGGGGCAGGGAGCAGAAGGCCCCGGGTCGGCTGTGGACACGCCGGTGCCAACGCGAGGGGCGCCTCCTGGGATTTCCAGAGGCTGAGCGGAAACTCTTTGCAAAAGGGGTTTGTTCCTCGCTCTGCCTGGCACCACCTCTGATCTTCTGGGAGTTGTTTTGCTCTTGGTAATTAGTGAGAAGTTTGCTTCTAAAAGTCTGCCCAGAACCCCAAAGTGGAAGCAGGCAGAGGGCCAGTGCGAACAGGGAATGTTCTTTTCAAACACATTTTTATAGCAGTGTGTTTGGGTCTGCTCTTTGGCCCTTGTGAGTTTGGAATTTGAAGCCGTTTGGACAGGGCTGGGCACGGGCTCACCTTTGCCCTGTGGCCTGGAGAGCAGGCGGGAATGACCGGCATGCTGGTCACAGGCTCTTCTTATCTGTGGGCAGGGCCAGCCCCTCTGGGCGTCCTGGCCTTGGCCTGGGCCCTGGGGCTGAGTGGCATAGGAGGGGCTGGGCCTCCCCGTGGTCAGTCAGAGCTCGGTGCCCTTTGCCAAGTGCTCAGCCGGTGTAGAAGGACACACACTGCCCGGCCGACCCTGGCACTGCCCTCTGACCTGAACTCAGCTGGGCCCTGCTCTGCCCAGGTGCCGCCACCCAGCCAGACTGCAGGGCACCAGGTGGTAACTGCTGGGAGAGGAAGGAGGTCTGCAGGAGGCCCTTGCACGGCCACAGGGCGTTACCTGGTGTCAGGGCCCCAGGAGAATGAGTTCCTGAGTCTGTGGCCACCAGCCCCGACCTCTTCTCGCTGGGTGATGACATCGGGTCCCTTGCCCTGGTGGGCCTCAGTTTCCACATCCGTCAAATGGGGAGAGGCTTGGACTAATTGTTCTTTAAAGTTCTGTCCTGCTCCAAATTTTGTCACGTGACTCTCTCTGCCTCAGTTTCCCACCTGTACCAGGAGATAACGTAAGAATCAGCTTCAGAAAAGGGGCACGAGGTTTCATTTGCAGGTGCTGGTAGCTCAGAGAGAACCAAATTTAAAAATGGGTTAGAGAGAGAACCAAACTGAAAAATAGTGAAAATTGGGCAGGATGGTATGTTTCTAGCTCCCGAACAGGGAACCAGGGTCCACCCTACTGGGCTGCTGAGATGACCGTGGATTATATAACCTTCTCACTTGGAGACAGAACCAGGGAGCAGCGTGCGTCCTCAGCCCTGGGGGAGGCTGGAATCCTCCCGGCGTGCGGTGCTGGCGGCAGCCTCTGTACCGAGCTGAGCTGTTCACCCACCGCCCTCGCCCGCCCCCAGGTAGGCAGGGCCCGTCTGCACCCCGAGCGTCTGTCCCGGGTAGCGCCTGCAGGACTGGGCACACGCCTAGGCTCTGCCTATGCTCATGTTTGGCATGGGAGGCTCTGAAGTTCGTGGTTTGTAATATATTCCAGAGCCTTGCTGGAACATGTTACAGCCCTGGCCAGGGCCAGGAGGGCTGGGCACAGGCACCCGGCGCACTGTCCCCGGGGGAGGTCCTGCGGGGCCACCCGCATCTCAGTCAAGGTGACGGCCCCTGTTGAATCTGGGCCTCACGAGCTGACCAAGTGCCAGTTCCGCTGAGGGCCCCGCGTGGATCTCTCTCTCTGTCCGCACACCCACTCTCGAGAGAGACCAGTGTTGACTGTGGGGCTGAAGCCTGGGCTGGGGGAATTTATGGAACCTGCCCAAGGTCACCAGGCTGGTGCGAGCTGGAGCCAGGAGGCCACCTGGAGTCACCTGACTCCAGGGGCGGCACTTGCAGCCCCTCTTCCCTCCTGAGTCAGGTGGACCCGGTGGAGCCCAAGGCTGTTTTAGAGGTGCACGGATGTGCCCGTTACATAATTATGTGTTTGTTTTCATGTGGCGTTAGGAAAAAAAATAGCCCATCAAATCTGTGATTGCACTAGAGGAATATTGCCTAGAGGAAGACCAAGGTTTAAAAAAATGGGGCTATTTAGGATTGAATCTAAGAAAAATATTAAGTAAAAAGTGTCCAGGTGGGAGGATGGCATGACACCAGCTGAGCCCTGCATAAGGCCCTCCCTCCTGTCTACCTGGGCTCCATGGGTCCATCGGTGTCCTCTCCCATCCCCCCGGCCCCCTGCATCCTCTGAACCTCACATCTCAAAGCCCCCCCCAGGGCCCTATTCTGCCTTGGGGAAGACTCCTCGGAAGGATGCCCTGAGCACACGCCCACCTGCCGCGCCTTCTGCCATCTGCTCTTCACGCGGACCTGGGCCCTCCCGTGGACCGATGGCTGCCGCACTGGCACAGGGGGCTGCTGGGTCCCCTTTCCTCTCTGGCTACGTCCTCCCTCCACCTCCCGGCTCCTCTCCTACCACCGTCTAAACCCTGGTGCTCCTCAGCGTCCGCAATCCGTCCTCTCTTCCCAGCCTCCCCTTTCCTGCCAAGCCTCAGTCCTTCATGCCGCCTGCTGACACCCAGGTCTGCACGTCCATCCGCCTACCGGGCACCCCCTTGGTTACCTCGCAGGTGTCTCAGACGTGACTCACCTGTGCTGAGCTCCGCATCTGCCTCCCCCGTCCCCACGCGGGCTCCTCCAGCGGCATTCTCTGCCACTCTGTACATGGCACCGACTCAGCCCCGGCTGCCAGGCCAAGTATTGGGGCTCAGGCCTGGGGTCTTCCTCACCCCCTCTCTGCATCTGCTGTGTCCTCCTCTGAACACGTCTCAAATCCATCTCCTTCTCGCCGTCTCTCTGCCACGACCTGGTCTACGCACCGTCCTCTCTCACACTTCAGAGGCCGAATGGCCCCCTTCAATCCACGTGGATAGCAGCTAGCAGTGCCTTTGAAAGACACACGTAGGAGCAAGTCACTGTCCTGCCTAAAGGCCCCTCTTCGTAGCCTCCCAACCTCCTGGGAGACAATCCAGACCCTCGAGAAGGACCCCGGTTGGGCTCCTGGTACACAACGTAGGAACAGCTGTGACAACAAGTCTCTGTTGCCAGAGGCCTAATCCTTGTTGGGTGTCCGTTTCTCTCGGACTCGGATGAGACACGCCCACCCAGGCTCCCAGGGCAGCCGCGCAGGGCCAGAGCCCAGGCTCCTTCCCTCCCGTGGCTCTGCTGAGCTCAGTGTGGCCTCCACCGTTTGATCTGGGACGACTTGCTCCAGCTCCTGCTGGGCCTGTGGGAAGGGGCCGGGGCCTGGGCCTTCTGCTATGGCCCACGGACGTGGCCACGCCTGGCTGCCCAGGGTGCTGGGACATGCCATCTTTCGTGCCTGCTGGGCCAGCTCACGGTACTGCAGAGGAGAGAAAGCTCAGGACAGGACGTGCTGCCGCTGACCCGAGCCGCCCCGAGCCCCGTCCCCACCTATAAAGCAGGGGACCTTCTTTGTGAGGTGGTGCGAGGGTCAAAGCAGGTGGCAATCAGTGAGTGCCCAGAATGTCACCAGGTGCTTGTCACGTACTGCCCTTCTCCTTTCTGTCCCTGCCTCGGTCACCCCGGATTTGGCATTTGTGGTTTGTGCATTCTGGGCGTGGTTTGGCATCGGCCCTCGGCAGGGCCGGGCCAAGGTGGCTCTGCCGCGTCTCCCGCGTCGCCTCTTCTGCGCCGGGGTTTTGGCACACGAGGACCTTGGGGGCCTCGGGAGACGGGGCTGGCAGGGGTAGGCGCAGTTGGTGCGTGGCAAACCGAACCTGTCAATTCCAGAAGCTTTTGGCACATTGTTGAAGCGACTAGATGACTTTGAGAAGTGTCTGCATGTTTTTTCCCCAAGTGCAGTTATTTTTGCCGCTGTGAAATGTTCTGAAATCTGACAGTTTTGTTTTGAGTCTTAGCCCGATGGGAAGACGGAAAGGAACACTGCCTCCCAGCTCTGTGGCACCCGCTTCTCGGGGTCTCCTGAGGACACCCAGATCCTGGCAGAGGTGGCCAAGGAGAAGCCAGGGGACCAAGGTTTCCTGGGGGGAGTGCGCAGGGGGCAGGCCCTGGAGCCCCCGGATCCACTCGGAGCGTGGGACTCACGGGCGGGCTCTGCTGACGCGGAAGCACCTACTGCGTGCCTGGCCCTCGTCCACTGGATGCTCACTAAGCACCTACTTCGTGGTGCAGAGCCCTTCAAGGCTTTCTGCTGAGGAGTGACAAGGTCTCCTTGCCATGCTTGGTGGCAGGGAGACAGGTGAGGAGGCTGCTGAAGGAACAGACCCTGGAAGAGGGGTGTGTCCCCGTGGCCTGGGGGGCGGGTGCTGGGTGCAGCTGACGGCAGCCTCGAGCTGGCGCCGGAGGACTGAACTGGTCCTGGCCTCACTGTGGCACCCGTTTGGCGCTGTGCCCTCTTCCCAACGTCACCGCCTTCCGGGGCTTGGCCAGAGCTGCTACTCTCTCCACCTGTGTCTAGATACCCTCCCTCTGGCCGACATCTACACAGACGCCTGCATCTCCATGGCCCTGCGCTGCTCCCCCCGGGTCCCTCTCTGGGGTCCAGTCACCTGCAGGCACCTCACGCTTGCATGTCCCTAAGGGGCTTTGCGTGTCCCTCCATGGCCGCTTGGGCTCCCCCTGGGCTCCCCATCTCAGGTGCTGTCCCCGCTGCTCCTGGACAGCAGCGTCTCAGGTGCCTCCTGGCGCGGGGGTCCCAGGACTCTGAGCACACAGGTGCCCCGGGAGTGGGCTGAGCGCCAGGCACCGCGCCGCGTGCTGGTTCCATCCCCACAGCCACCCAGGGCGGCAGGGACGACTGCGAGCTCTTTTTCTGTGGATGACAAATCTGCGGCAGCGATGAATAAATGATGTGAAGATGGCCAGTTTGTCCGGCATTTTCTGAGGAAAACAGTCATTTACCTAACTGGCGAGGGCTGAGGGAATGGCACTGTAACAACAGTAATTTCGTGCGTGTGCAAACGTGCACCGGTGTTTGCAAAGTACTTCTCCGCATCGCTATGGAGACCGGCGGTGCGGCCGCTCCCGCGGAGAGGGAGACATAAGGAGGAACTGAGAGCCACGCTGCAGTGTATTCCTGGTGACGGAAACACAGTACACTAAACACAAACCCCCTGACTATGGCAGGGTCTCCGCTCACCCTTCCCAGCTCTCACTCTGGGACCCGCGTGCAACAAAGATCCCAGTGTGAGCACGACACGGAAGGTTCTTTTTCTTCCTCCCAACACAAGCCACGCAGGGCCAGTGGGGCAGCTCCATGGCGTGAGTGTGGGGCACGGGGTCCCCCGTCAGTGCTGCCACCGTCACCGGCCTCCCGCCTCGCAGCTCAGGCAGGTCTCGTCGGCCGGCCTCGGACGGGGAGAGTCGAGCGTGGCCCTTTCCAAGAGAGGCTGCACGTGCCACCCCCATCCCATCCCATCCCGCCGCCGCCTCGAGAGGCTGGGGACGTCACCACAGCTGGGTGGCTCTGTGCCTGCCTGAAACTTAGAGGGTCCTGCTACTAAGGAAGGAAGGTGGCAGGTGGGGCTGACAATCTGTGCCACTGCCCACCCCTCTGGGCCCCTGATGTGCACACGGCCCCTTCTCAAGGCGTGGCCTGCCGTACCCTCCCTGTGCTGCGTCCGGCTCCGAGTCCAGGACCTGCGGCTGATGCACAGCCACCTCCTCAGGGCCGGGGGTGGGGTGGAGAACAGGGGAGCTAGAACTCTGAACAAAGCAGGTTGCAGCCGGCACCGCCCGGCAGGCAGCGACGGGGCAGGAGCAGAACTGCCGTGGAAACCGCACCGGGAAGGGAACGTGGCCACGGCTGCGGCGCTGTCCCCCCTGCTAGCCGCATGGGCACCGCCGCTCTCTGCCCGGTGGGCCATGTGGCGCCCACCCTGCTTCCCTGCAGGACGCCCTGTGGCCCCGCCGGGTGTCTGCCAGGTCCGCCTTGCCCCTCTCTTGCGTGGTTAGTTCTGTGTTGCACGTGGCCCCACCTAAAGTCCTTGTCTAGACCTGGCTTTCTACCATGGGAGGTCTGGCCTTTGACTCCCAAGCCCTGCGCTCGGCCGCCTTCTCACCCAGTGACTGGCCGCCGCCCTGAGGCTGGCTGGACCAGCAGGCCCGGGCAGGAGGTCACGGCCCCTGGGCCAGCCCGCGTCCGGCTGACAACTGTGCATGGGAAGTGCCCGGAGGACTGAGCCAGCCTCTTCCCTTCTGCTGAGCCTGTCTCCAGAGCCGTCTCTGTCACACTCCGGTATCATTTCCTAAAGGAGACAAGTGGCAGCCAACACACACCTACATTCTGAGCTTTCGAATCAGCTCCGCGGTTCCCGGGCTGTCAGGACGTGGTCTGCCTTTGAAGCACACAGGGAACGCTGTCATGAAAGGACTTCCGCAGCACAGCAAGGGTCAGCCACGGCCCCTCAAAACCTGCGTCCTGGACCTCTGAGGCCCCGGACTGTGGAGCCCGGATCATGGGGTTTGGGTTTTGTGGCGGCAAAATCTGTAACAGTCAAGATAGGAGCTTGGCTGCTGGAACAAAGATCCCCCAAACAGTAACTTAAACGTGACGGATGTGTGTTTCTTTCCATATAGCAGACCAAGCACAAGCAGCTCAGGATGCTACGGCAACGCCAGGACAGCAGGAGTCCCGAAGCCGGCTAGCCTGCTGCTCTGCTGTCCTCGGTAAGGGTCTCTGAGCTCATGGTCTAAGGGGCTGCTGCGGCCCCCTCCATCCCATCTGCATTCCAGCCAGGGCCTGGAATGTACCCAGATCGGCCTACTCATAACTCACTGACAGTCCCCATGGCAGTCCCCGCAGGGTCCCCAAGCCTTCACCTTCCTGGCTCTGATGTTTTCTGCTGTGTAGGTCTGTTTTCTCTCCTGTAACATGGGATGAAACATTTTTCCAGCTACTTTCCATGGTCGCTGTGGGGAATCAGGCAGTATCGTGGAGGTGAGCCGATGTGAGCCAATGTGAGCCGGAGCACACCTGCAAGGCACCTGTGTGTGGTTCTGGCTGAGTGAGGCCTGAGCATCTTGAGAGGGGAAGACGATGCCGGGTTATCTGATGGGCCAGGGTTACCACGAAGGTCCTTCTAGGGGAAAGGGGGGCAGGAGGGTCACAGGCGGGGAAAAGGAGAAGCACCCCGAGAAGCAGAGGGCGAAGTGATGCGCCTTGAAGACGGAGAATCTGAAGATTCTAGAGTCTGGACGAGGCAAGGAAACCGATTCTGCCCGGAGCCTCCAGAGGAGACCAGCCCTGCTGACACTTGTGTGTAGGCCAGCGAGACCATTCTGGACCCCTGACCTCCAGAACCGTAAGATCACAAAGGTGTGTTGTTGTAAGCCACGAGGTTTGCAGTGATTTGTTACAAGAGCAACAGGAAACGCCGGCGTGCGGGGGTGGAGGCGATCGGGCCGAGCAGGCTGTGGCGGGCTGGGACGGAGTTAGTGTGGGGGCCGGCGGGGGAAGGAGACCCTCGAGGAAAGGCCCAGGAGGAGGGCGCAGGCTCTTCCCTGGATGGTAAACAGCCTCTTGGACCAGCGTGTGGGATCCCGGGGAGGGGCTGTGGGGTCCCTGAACACCCTGTTAAGGGGTTTGAGCTTAATCTGGAAGTTCGGGGGGCTCTGAGAGTTGCTAAACAAGGGACCCCCTAGGAGGGCAGTGTTCAGGCCCACGGGGTGCCTCCGGGCTGGGAAATGATGGGAAGGCGGCCGGGAAACACGGCCTTGGGGAGCCCGAGTGCCTGTGGTCACGGCGTTGTGCAAAGTTCTCCTGGACGCCGGCGCTCATCAGGATGTACCCGTGAGTGCGAGGTTGTGGAACGAGTCTCGGATCCGTGAGCCCAGGGCACCCGGCAGCAACGGGAAACCAAAGGCAAAGAAATGAAACTTTTATTAGAAAAAAATGCTTTCCGAGACGTGCCCTGAGTGTTCGTCCAGTTCTCTCTGGTTTTTATTGGGTCAAAGGTGCAAGACTCTTTGAAAACTGACTTGGGAACAGTTGCTGGGAATTTTAAAGTGCAGCTCAGCCAAGATGCACAATAAAAAGAAGTGTGTTCCTGCGAAAGAGACACATTCAAAATTGCATGTTTTTCGTCTTCAGCGTTCACGGAAACATGCCCATTAGCGGGGGTGGGCAGGAGGGGGCGGGGAGGCTGGGGAGCACAGCGCAGGGCTCTTCGGAAGAGGGTTTCTGTGCTCTATGAAGATGCCACCCTGGAGAGCCATGTGTAGACACGTGCCTCCAACTGCCCCACGGATAGTTTCAGATCCTGCAGGGAAGAGAGGAAAAAAAACATTCTGAATATTGCCAGAATGGTATTTGAATAAACAGTGCGGACAGCTGCTCCTCCCTGTCGGAGCCAAAGAAATTCTGTTGTTGTCCACGGAGAAAATGCATTTGATGAGAGACTCGTTAAATAGGAGCCGAGCCACCCTTGCCAGAGGACTCTGAGGGTCTTTGAACTCGACCTCGAGCACTTTCCTTTCATCCGGCTGCTCCCCCTCTGCAGCTGGGGGAGCCTGGAGGCTTTGAAGTCCCCCAGGTTTGGGGTTCTTTATTCCCCCTTTTCAGAGAAAGTGCTAATTTGTTTCGTGGCAGTGGCAAGCAGTTCCCCTTGGAGTCACTGCCTGGCTTGTATCCTGGGTGAGGCTGTGTGAGGTGGGAGGGTCCGATGCCCCCTGAGTGTGGCGGGTGGGGGTGGCCGATGAGGAGACCCCAGACACGTACCCCCGAGGCCCCGTGAGGGGCATTCGGGAGACTCGGATGTCTGGGTTTCTGACCGGCACAAAGGTCAGAGCCGCACACAGGGTCCCCAAAGATGCACGAACCGGATTACTTCCTTTGCAGCGATCCCAAGTGTGAGAGCCTAGTTTCTGCATCGGCACCGTGCCTGGGGATTAATTAGTTTAATTGGTCCCTGCGTTAGGCCAAATAGTCAGTGTCAAAAGAGAAAAGTAAAAGATACTTTCCCATTTGGGAAGACAAAAACTGCCCCTGCTAATGGCTGAGGGTGGTAATGACAACAAAAAGCCTCTGCTGGAGTTGACTCCAATGGCCTGGGAAGGCGCTGGCCCGCCACGGACCCCGGGTGCATACCAAGCAGAAGTGCGGGGCCCTCTGGGAAGGACAGCTGGCCCTGCAGAGCCCCGGCCCCGGCATGAGCTCCGGCCGCGGCGCCACACCGGCCCCTGCAGAAGCACCTTGGGGCAACCAGCCAGGGGTTTTTTCCCCCACGAGTGTCCCCAGCCCCAGCTGCAGGAGGAAGCCAACAGGCCACCCAGGCCTCCTGTCTGCGTTAATTGTGCAGGGCTGGGGGCCTTCTGGGCTGTCGTTAAGACAGAGGAGGGACAGGTGGCCGGGGAGGGGCGGCGTCCACAGAGGCCAGCCGGGCCAGCTGCACCCCCCTGGGCGAGTCGCTCGGATGCTCTCGTCACATTCACCACGGCAGCCGCCCTGGGCGTCTGTCACGGTGATGCACGAGCAAGCTCTTTGTCACCGCAGCCACAGGCGTCACATGTGGGGACGGTTTGCGGCTCCTCTGAGTGGTGGTGAGCGGATCACCGGGAAGGCTGGCGAGGGGGTCCCCAGTGCATTTCCCGAATTAAGGAAGTTGACAATATAAGGGTTAGAGAGAGTGTTTGGGGAACAAAAAACAAAATGACTTTAAAAACCAAAGTGGTGGAAAATACTTTTGTTTGCTGTTTCACAAACAGTGGCCTCTGGCCAGATGAAGCGGTGCCAGGTACACGGTGACTTTGGTCCGTGGGCTCAGAGGGCGAAGGAGGAAGGAAGTTCCACGGTGAACGTTCGCTGTGCAAAACCGCCTCGGACAGCCCTGGCCAAGAGCCGTCTTTGTTTTCATTGTTGTCAGTTTGTTTGTCTTTTACTTTTGGTAAAAAAACGGCGGTAAGATATACGGAGCATAAAAGCCGCCGGTTTAACTGTCTTTAGCGCACAGTTCCGAGGCACCGAGCGCACTGACACGCTGTGCCGCCGTCACCGCCTCCGGAACGTCTTCCAAACCGAGACTCGGCCCATGACACAAGAACCCCACGGTCCCTGGCAGCCACCATTCTGCTTTCTGTCTCTGAACTGGACAACGCTGGCACCTCACGTCAGTGGGGGCTAACGGGATCTGTCCCTTTGCGGCCGGCTTGTTTCCCTGAGCACAGGGTCCTCCGCGTTCACCAGCATCGTTCCAGTATCAGAATTTCCTTCCTTTGCAAGGCTGCGTGACATCCTGAGAGGCTTTTGGTTTTCTTCTACGCAGTGATGAAAATGTGGGACACCCACAGAGAGAGCAGGGGGTGGCCCTGGCCCAGCTGCCCAGACAGGAGGTGAGCACACCCTCCCATCCCAGCCCGCCCCTCCGGGGGTGTAACGGACAGGCTGAGGTCGGAGGTCAGCTCTGGGTACCCTGTGGCTGCCAGTGGACTTCCCCAGGGCCTCGAATGGGGTGGGGAGAGTGAGGCGCTTGCCTTGGGCACGGAACTTAAGGGGGTGCCCCGAACTCAGAACTCCAGACAAATCGTGTTTTCGTGCATTATCAAAAGAACCATCAAAAGCGATGCAAAGAAATCTGTGATGACCAAAGTCTCAACATTTTAGAGACAAGATCAGCCTTAGTGGTTTTCCTCTGAGCCTCAGGCCCCTGTTGCCTTTGTCTATGACAGGCCACTGATCTTGTCTTTAGTTAAAATTTTGGTTTTTTAAATCATGGATTTTTTTCTGCATTACTTTTGTATTAAATTGTGGTAAAATGTCTGTAACATAAGATTTCATTTTAACCATTTTTAAAGTGTGCGTTGATCACATTCACAAGGCTGTGCAGCCGCCACCACCCACACCCGGAGCTTTTTCATCCTCCAAACCGAAACTCCATCCCCAGGAAACGCCGCCCCGTGCTTGCCTCCCCCATCTCCTGGTGACGACTATTCTACTTTCTGTCTCTGTGACTTTGCTCCAGGGACCTCGTATAAGCGGGACTGTGCAATATGTGTCCTTTTATGACGGGCTTATTTCCCTGAGCACAGCGTCCCCAAGGTTCATCCACGTGGCAGTGCGTGTCCGAGCCCCCTTCCTCTTCAAGGCCGAGTGACATTCATGGGGTGTGTGTTCCACATCTTGTCCACCCGTTCATCTGTTGATGGACATGTGGCTTCACTTCCACCCCTTGGATATGTGCGTAATGGGGCTATGAATGAGAGTGTACAGGTATTTGTTTGAGTCCCCGATTTCAATTCTTTTAGGTATATACCGAGGTGGAATTGCTGGGTGATAATGTAATTCCTGTGTTTACCTTTCTGATGAACCACAGTGGTTGCAGCATTTTATATTCACACGGGTAATGCACAAGGGTCCCACTTTGCACTCTTGCCAACACGAATTTTCTGCGTGCGTTTATTTATTTACTTGTTTATTATAGCCATCTCAGTGGGTATCAGGTGGCATCTCATTGTGGTTTTGATTTGCATTTCCCTAAGCACGAGTGATATTGAATATCTTTTCACGGGCTTCTCGGCCAGGTATGGAACTTTTTTGAGAAATGTCTGTCCAAATCCTTTGCCCATTTTTGAATCAGGTTGCTTATTTTTTGTTGTTGAGATGTATTTGTGCTGCTTAAATAAAGTGTTAAAATTTATTTTTTTGAGCAGTTTTAGGTTCGCAGCAAAATCGAGGGGAAGGTACAGAGATCTCCCGTGCAGCCCCCGGCACCCACAACCCCGCTGAGCGGTGCATCTGGCGCAATCAGCGAACCACATTGACATGTCAGTGCCACCCAGAGTCCGCAGTTTACACGAGTGTTCACTCTTGGTGCCGCACATTCTGTGGGTCTGGACAAATATATAATGACACGTACCCAGAAATCTTGTGTTACTTTTGGCGTTTAAAAATATCAATTTGAAATATGGACTGTCTTCATGGCTGAAGTCCTTGGAGGGCGGGCGATCCCCCCAGTATGGGGCAAAGAGCAGAGGAGAGAGAAGGGGTTGGGGGGTGGGGGTGGTGCTGGGAGGTCTGAGCTGGTGGAGGCTGGGCTGTGATGCCTCCAGCCTTCAGTGCAGCCCTGCAGGGACACGGGCCTTCCCGAGGGGGTTCATAGAGAAAGGAAGGAAAGAGTTTGAGTTCCGTGTTGGGGCCAAGGCCTGGTAGAGGCAGAGGAACCGCTGTGACTGTGGCACTGGGTTCAGGGGATGCTTCTCAGGCAGATCCCCCCGGGGGGAGACCCAGAGGCAAGGCAGACTGCTCCTGGCCTGCTGGCCCTGTGTCCTGGTGTCCAGGGTGGACTGGTCGTCTGAGAGGCCTGTCCCCCAAGCTCCAGCTGCTCCTCTTTCCAAAGACCTCACGTCCTGCCTGCGTCCAGGGCAGCCGGCAGCTCAGCCGCCACCCCCTCAGCAATGCCCAGAGGAGGTGGCAGTGCCGACCTGGCTCTCCTTGGAACCAGGGACTTGCAGACTCTCGCTGGAATCCAGCCTCCACCTGGGCGCTGTTAACACCGAGGCTGCCCGGCTGCTGGCCAGGCCCAGTGTGTTCAGGCTCCGGAACCGCGCCCACGAGGTGTGGCGTTGGGCCGTTTATCACTCGTCAGCTGGCCCTTCTTCTCAAAGACACAAGCGCTCCTTTGCGGAGGCTCGGCTGAAACACCACATGGTTTCCTGCCGTGCAGGGGGGCATGCGCTAATTGTTACGGCCACTTATCAGAGCCGCGCATGCATGGCGCCAGCTGTCCGCTCGGCGTCTGTGACCGCGGCGCTGCGCCCGGGGACGCGAGGCGAGGTCGCACGCTGCGTGCTTGCATTTGGGAGATTTCGCTCGCTCCCACTTCGAGGTGGCAGTCCTGCGGGTTAATCATTTTGAGACTAGATCGCATCTGTGTCACCTGGCGGGGGTCTGTGTCGGGCGGGGCCGTCCCTCTCTCTCTGACGGACCCGCGGGCCCCAGCGAGCCGCGCAGCCGCCTCCCCCGGGAAGGCCCTTCCCCGCTGGCCGGACCGCGGTGGTGACTGGCGCCGCCTCCTCGGGCGCTCAGTGCACGTCGGTCGGGACGCTCAGTTGCAAGTGACAGAGACCCGCGCAATCCCGGGCAAGCGGCAATGACAATACTGAGGAACGGTGCGTTGGCTCACGAAACCGACCATTGCGTTTCAGGCCTGGAGGGTCATTCCCTTCCTTAACATTCTCCTTGTGCGGCTTCCCCTGCGGTCACTGTCTTTCTTCCTGAAACGCATCATCCGTTCCGAAAGTCCTTTTGTGACAGTTGTTGGTGGGACAGCCTGTCCTTTTGTGTTTATCTAAAAATATCTTTATTTCACCTTTCTTGAAATTCGGTTTCTCCAGGTGTACCTCTAGGTCGACTGTTGTCTTCTCCAGGCTCCTCCAGCTGTTCTCAACCGCCTCCGCCTGACTCGCTGTCTGGAGTCCGTTCGTCCCCTCCAGCCCCACCACCCCTGTCTCCTTTCCTCTCCACCCCCCAAGCTTCACACCGAGCAGGGGATCTTGCCTCCCGCTTTACTGACAAATAGAACTGCACCCCACCACCTGCTGCCGCAGGCGACAGGATCCTCGTCTTGTGCATTAGATCCTGTCGCCCTCACCTGCCCCGACATCCTCCGCCGAGTCTCCCTCTGGTCCCCACAGGGCTGCTCACTACAGGGTCACTCCCATCGGCCTTCACACAGGCTGGTGTCTAAGTTTGGGTTCCCCACAGGCAGACTCTGAGACAGGATTCCAGTGGAAGTGGTTTATTTGGGGGCGCAGGGAAGGGAAATATCGTGGGTGAGGTTCAACTCTGAGTACTGCGTGTGAGAGAGAGAAGCGGGACTGAGCAGAGGGAGGGAGGATCTCAACAGCAAAGCCTTGGCTCATCCCACGGGGACCCCTGGGGGCTGGCCCTGCCCAGGTGTTCCGAACTGGGGCGAGGGGGCCGGTGTTGGCACTGCACATGGACCAGCCGTGGGATGTGGGCCAATGCCAGGAACGTGGCAGGATCTCGGGCACAGTGGCCTCCTTCTGCCTCAGGCCTGAGATGGGCGTCTGGCCTGTGAACTACAGAATCTACTCCAGGAAGGACCCAAGAGAGGATATACCTGGAGGTGCGTCCCGTGGAGAACTCGGGGTCTGTGCACAGTGCAGGTGTCAGAATCGTCCCACCCGAGGGGCGAGGGTGCTTGTACGTCAACTCCCGTGGGTCCTTGGTCAAGGGCCCCTGGGATCCTGCCCATCCTTCAGCATGTCTGACCTGGGTGAGCAGAGAAAGCCTCAGCCCCGAGATGCAGGTTCCGTGGGACACGTTGCCAGGCTGAGGGACACAGGCGGACACCCATACATGGCCACGTCCTGCTTTGCGGTGCGCACTTTCCACGCTAGCTGCCCCTCCCGTTTCTGCTCCATTACGGCGTTGTCTGCAGTCTCTGTCTCCCCTTCCTTTCTCCCCACCCCTAAAGCCAGGCTCTTATGGCCATGATTCCACGACGACCTCCACACCCCTAGATCCAACGGTTGTGTCCCACGCCCTGCTCTTGACCTATGACACTGCCCAGCTGCTTGCTCCGTTCTCTACGGCACGCTCTGTCACTTAGCTTGCAGGACGCAAGGCCTTCCGGGCCCCCCATCCCCTGACCGATCCCCCTCAGTCTTCCCCTTGGGGTCCTCTGCTCCTCCCCAGCCTCTCGATGTCGGTGTGTCCCCAGGTTCCATGGTTGGTTCTTTCTCTTCTCTATTCTACTCTCACCCCCAAATTCATGTGTCCAACCCTGAGCTCACCACTAACTCGGGACTTGCATATCTAAGTCCCAGCTTGATGCGTCCACGTGTGCCTCACAGATACCTAAACTCACTTGTCCACACGATTGCCCTGTAGCCCCAGACCTGCTCCATGGCAGACTGCAGCGTCTCAGGCCCCAGACCTTGTATCATCTTGATTTTTTCCCCCTTACATCCAATCTGCCAGGAATTCTTGTAAGCTCTACGTTCCAAGCGTGTCCAGAATCCAGTCCCTATTTCCTGGATCGCCACGATAGCCCCTTACAGGGTCTCCTTGCTTCTGCCCCTGGGCGCCTGCTGTCTGTTCTGGATGTAGAAGCCGGAGTGATTCTTTTCCATCATCAGCCAGATCATGTCACTCCTCTGCTCAGAAAACTGGGATGGGACAGATGTCTGTTCCCAGCCATGATGAAGTAACAGGGACGGGACAGACCCTTCCCCGCCACACTGGGTGAGAGAGATGACACCATTGTGATCTGGAGAGGAGAGAAACCAAGGCAGGAGCCCTCTCATTGGCCAGGTTTCCGCCTGGGGCCAGTTTCCGGGCTGCTGTGTGGGAGGCGGGGTGGCGTGCGGGGACTGAGCAGGGCATGGCGGTCTCTCCGAGGGCGTCACTGAGAGCTGTGGGTCAGGGTTACAGCAAGGAAGGAAGTATGCAAAAAACAGCTCCAGAAAAGGGAGCAAAAAGGGGTCCCTTGAATCTTTGTTGAATTAAAAAGAATGCATGACTGGGGTTAAACTCTGCCAGGTCAGCAGAGAGTGACTCAGGGAAGCTGGGCTGAGCTGTCATGGAGCCCACATGGGAAGTGACACCACTGTTCCCGCCAGCCAGAGCTGAGAGTTCTCGCTGACTGCCGGGCGTTCGTCGCACACCTTAGAAGAGCGGCGCCTTGGTGGTGAGCCTGAACTATCTCTGCAGTAAAAGCTACGCTAGACCTGCTCCCACATAGCTCAAAACAGGTCTAGAAAATATCCAACTGAACTGGAAGTAACTCAACTACCAACCACAGCCCAGTGCTCTTTAAAAGGACAGCAAAATGGAGACTCTCAACAATTGAAAATTCACAGCATTCAGCATCCAGCCAAAATTTACATGCCAGAAAATGTGATCCACAACCAGGAGAGAAGTCAGTCAACAGAAACAGACCAAGGAATGATAGAAACAATGGAAATATCAGGCAACAGTGTTAAAGCCATTATGATAATTATGTTCCAGTATTTAAATGAAAACAAACGGTGAGGGAAGAAATTGAAGATATAAAAGATAATTAAGTGGATCTGATAGATCTATGTCTGAAAGCAGACTTCACTGAATAAGCTTGCCAGCTGGTTAAAAGATTAGTGAACTTGAAGACATGTTCTAGAAATGATCCAGAACAAAGCGTACAGAGAAAAAAGTCTGGAAAACAATGAACAGATTCTCGGTGACCAGGGGGCAGTATCAGGTGGTCTAATGTATGTGAGACTGAAGTCCCCAGAAGAGAGGTGAGGACAAAAGATATTTTAAGATATCATGGCTGAAGATTTTCAAAATTTGAAGAAAACTATGAATCTATAAATCTAAGAAGTTCAATGAATGCCAAGCAGGATATATACAAAGAAAACCGCACCAGGGCATGTTATTATCAATTTTCTGAAACCAGCGTTAAAGAAAAAATCCTAAAAGCATCCAGAGAAAAAATGAGACATATTACCTACAGAGGAATAATGTAAAAATGACAGTAATATTGTTTTTGGAAAAAACACAAGCTGGAAGTTAATGGGGTAACATTTTCAAATAAGTGAAAAAACTGTTATTCTAGAATCCTATTCCCTACAAAAATATCTTTTAAAAATGAAGGCAAAAGGAAGTGTTTAAGACATCATCAAACTTGCACTACAAGGAAAGTTGAAGAAATTTCTTCAAGCATAAAGAAAACAATATCAGATAGAAATCTGGTTCTACAAAAAGTAGTGAAGTGTTCTAATGGAAAATATGCAGATAAATGTTAAAAAAACTTTTTAAAAATGAAAATCCACTTGAATGATTATTTGTAATGATATTTGTGGCATTCTGGTGGTTCATAAATGTTAGTAAAAATAGAAAAGCTTGATTAACTATATTTAAATTATAGATGTGACGCATGTTCATTTCATCCAAATACAAAATTAATAATAATAATAAACTCTTCCAACTTATCCCCCGAAGAAAACAATGTTTGATATGAATCCTTCTGCACATTATGCATATTAAATATAAAAATATACAAACATATATGGAATATAAATTGGTGTTTTACATGAAATTTTTCACATTATCCTGCTACGTACATTTAAAAACATTTACTAAAAGACTTTTTCTCATCTTTTAAGTTCCTTAAAGGACAATTGACTGTTTACAACAAAATAGCAACAGTGTACTTTGGGGTTTACTACATGTCAAAAAGTAATATATATGATTATAATAACACAAAGAAAGGATTGCAGGGGTAAAACGGAAGTATATTTTTACATCATATGTAAAATGGTATATATCATTTGAAGGTAGACTGTGATAAGTTAAATATGAATGTTTTAAATCATGGAAGAACCCCTAAAAGTAGAACAAAGAGATATAGTTTATTAGATACTAGTGAAGAAAATGGAATCTTAAATATGCTCAATTAGTCCTACAGAAAGAAGGAAAAAAGGGAAAAAGGAACAATAAACATATAGGACTAATAGAAAACAAATAGCAAGGTGTTAGGCTTAAACCCAATGATAGCGATTAATTATATTAAATGTAAAGGTCTAAATACTCCAATAAAAAGCAGAGATTGTGGCACTGGAGAAAAAGCAAGGTCCACCTGTATGTTGTCTATAAGAGACACACTTTAAATATGCAAAAATAACTGTATGTCTATATACTAGCAAGGAACATTTGGTAATTGAAATAGAAAATAATACTGTATTACAAACAAATCACATAATCAAAAAACGAAAAGGATCACAGCATTCTGAAAGGGCATAGTAACAAACCTGAAAGAGCTCCCAATGGCCAAAGTTGGAATAATTTGAGCAACAAAATAAAAAAAATTATAGTATTGGATTATAACCCAAAGAATAAAACATCTATCAGTCCACACTGATATAAGTAAATAATAGAATGAGTAAATAAATGGGAGAAAAGAACAACCCCTCCTTATGGAATAATAACTATTAATAAATGTAGAAGGAATGAGGGAAATAGAAAAATTATCATCAAAATTCCACAGCAATGATTTCTGGAGGCAAGTTACACCAATGGACATTAAACTTGGTGGGCAAAAGTTTAAGGAGAAGCAGAACATTTTCACAGTCTCAAAGTATCCACCCCCTAATAGTTACTCATTACAAAAAGAAAAATAGTAACTATACAGTGGAGAAACAGACAGTCTTTACCAAGGTATCAAGACTCACATCACCAGCAATAAGACATAGTAATATTGTAAACTCTCTAATATGATCTACTTAGAAGAACGCATCCCTCTTGTAGTGTTCTTCTCAGCAGTAACCTAAGCAATCATGAGAAAACATCCTCCATCTGAGGAACATTTGACAAAATTTCTGACTACTACTCTTCAAAAACATCAAGTCATGAAAAAGGGAAACACGGAAGAACTATCACAGACTGTAGGAGACGAGGGAGACATGCCAGTTAAATGCAATGTGGGATCCTGGATTGGATCCTGCAAGTGGATAATAAAATCAGTGGAAAAACTGGTAGAATCCGAATAAAGTCTGAGGTTTAGTTCATAGTATTGGGCCAATGTTAATTTTTTAGTTGTCATAATTACATATTACACGTAAGATGTTAACATTAGGGCAAACTGGATGAAGACTATATGGGAATTCTCTGTATTATTTATATAACTTTTCTGATTTAAATTTTAAATGTTTTAAAATTATATAAAATCAAAAGAGCTTTAAAAACAATACCACTTACAATAACATAAAATACGTGAAATGCTTACAAAAAAATCTCACAAATATGTATAAGACCCATGCATTAAAAACTACAAAACAGCCAGGTGTGGTGGCTCACGCCTGTAATCCCAGCACTTTGGGAGGCCAAGGCAGGAGAATTGCTCAAGACCAGGAGTTTGAGACGAGCCTGGACAACAAAACAAGACCCCATCTCTACAAAAAATAGAAAAATTAGCCAGGTGTGGTGGTATGTACCTGTAGTCTCAGCTACTCGGGAGGCTGAGGCAGGAAGATCACTTGAGCCCAGGAGTTCGAGGCTACAGTGAGCTATGTTTGTGCCACTGCACTCCAGCCTGGTCAACAGAACAAGACTCTGTCTTTAAAAAAGCCCAAAAACAAATAATCAAAAAAAAAACACTACAAAACACTGCTGAGGGAAATTAAAGATAGCATAAATAAATGAATATTGTGGAATGTCAATTCTGTGCTCAATGATCTATAGATTCAACTTAATCCCAATTAAAAGTACATCTGTCTTTTTGTAGAAATTGGTGAGCGATTCTAAAATTGATATAGAAATGCAGTGGGTATAGAATAGCCAAAGCAATTTTGAAACAGAACCAAGTGGGAGGATTTATATTATACCCCTTGACCACCTTCTCTTCATCTTCTCCTCCCTCCTTTCCTACCCAGCCTCTGGTAACCACTATTCTACTCTCTGCCTGCCCTACAACTGTAGCAATTGAGGTAGTGTGGTAGTGTAGGAATAGATCAATGGAACAGAACTAAGAGTCTGCAAATAGAAATATATATCATATATATAAATTATATAATAACACATTTTATTTATAATGATATATATCTATAATACTATATGTATTTAATTATGTATACATATTTAATTGATTTCTCAAAAACGGGCCAAGCCAAATTATTGGGAAAAGGAGAGTCTTTAAAACAAATGGTACTGGAATAATTGGGTATTCATTCATAAAAATATAAACCTTAATATCTGCACTCGAATGTTTATAGCAGCACAATTCATAGTTGCAAAGATGTGCAAACAACCTAATCCATCAATATGTGAGTGGATTAATAAAAGGTGGTATACGTATGCGGTGGATTATTACTCAGTCACAAAAAGCAATGGTGATCTAGCACCTCTTATATTAACCTGGATGCAACTGGAGCCCATTCTTCTAAGTGAAGCCTCACAAGAATGGAAAAACAAGCACCACATGTACTCACCATCAAATTGGTATTAATTGATCAAAATGTATGTGCACATATGGGAGTCACATTCATTGGGTGTTGGGTAGGAGTTGCAGGGGAGCGGGGAGGGGGGAGGGGTATGTTCACACCTAACGGGTGCGGTGTGCACCGTCTGGGGGACGGACACGCTTGTAGCTCTGACTTGGGCGGGGCAAAGGCAATATATGTAACCTAAACATTTGTACTCCCGTAATACCCTGAAATAAAAAACATATAAAAATATATAAACACCTTAACCCTTATCTCACACAACACGAACAAATTAACTTAAAATGGACCACAGATCTGAACATAAAAGCCAAAACTATAAAAATTCTAAAGAATATGCTTGTGACCTTGGGGTAGACAAAGTTTTCTTAATAGAATGCAAAACCCCACAAAACGTAAACGTAAAAATGGATAAAGATGAACATCATCAAAAGGAACGACGTCTGTAATTTAAAAGGCCATTTAAGAAAATGGAAAGACAAGTCACAGCCTGGGAGAAAATATTTGCAATGCAGACATCTGTCGCAGACTTATATCCAGAACATTTTAAACATTCCTACAGCTCAGCAATAATAATAAGACACACAACATTAAAATGTTGGGCGAGATATTTGAACAGACGCTTCGCAAACGGAGGTATCCAAGTGGCCAGTGCGCCCTTGTGCCCCTCTGCCCGAGACGCTCTTCCCGCACCTCGTGGTCTCACTGGCTCCTTCCCTTCCTTCAACTGTTGCCTTCTCTGTGAAGTCTCCCCTGACTTTTTTTTTTTCAGGTATAACATTTTTAAATTGATACATAATAGTTGTATATATTTTGGGGGTACATGTGATATTTTGATACATACATATGATGCATAGTGATCAAATCAGGGTAATTGGGGTCTCCATACCTTGAACAACTATATTTTCTTTGTGTTAGGGGAACACTAATTCTTCTCTTCTAGCTACTTTGAACTGTAAAATAAATTTTGTTAACTGTAATTTCTTTATGGTACTATCAGATACTAAAACTTATTTCTTTTCTCTGTTATGTCTGTAGCCCTTAATCTCCCCCTCTTCGGCCCTCCTCCCTCCCTTCCTTCCTAGCCCCTGGTAACCTCTATTCTACTCTCTGCCTTCAGGAGATCCATGTTTTTTAGCTCCCACATGTGAATAACACATGTGATATATGTCTGTGACTAGCTTATTTCACTTAACATAATGACCTCCAGTTCCATCCATGGTGCTGTGAATGACAGGATTTCATTTTTTATGGCTGAATAGTATTCCAGTGTGTGTGTGTGCGCGCGCGTGTGTGTGTGTGTGTGCGCACCACATTTTCTTTATCCATTCATCCATCGATGGACACTTAGGTTGATTCCATACCTCGGCTGTTGTGAATAGTGCTGTGATAAACACGGGAGTGCAGGTATCTCCCCAGCATACTGATTTCCTTTCTTTTGAATATACACCCAGCAGTGGGTTGCTGGATTATATGGTAGTGCTATTTTTTAGTTTTTTGTGGAAACTCCATACTGTTTGCTATAGTGGCTGCACTAATTTACGTTCCCACCAACAGGGTATGAGCGGTCCCTTTTCTCTGCATCCTTGCCGACATCTGCTATTTCTTGTCTTTTTGATAATAGCCATTTTAACTGGGTGAGATGATGTCTCATTGCGGTTTTGACTTGCATTTTTCTGACCATTAGTGATGTTGAGCATTTTTTCATAAACTTGTTGGCCATTTGTATGTCTTCTCTTGAGAAATGTTTATTCAGGTCTATTGCCCATTTTTTAATCAGATTTTTTTTTTTTGTTTTTGCTATTGAGTTGAGTTCCTTATATATTCTTTTGTCGGATGGATAGTTTGCAAATATCTTCTCCCATTCTCTAGATTGTCTCTTCACTTTGTTGCCTCTCCTAACATTTTATTAAATATAATACTGTTCTCGGCCCCAGCCTCTCCCAACCACACACACACCCCAGATACCCCTTATCTTTTTTTTTCTTTTGCCATAGCACTTAACACTTTCCAACACACTGTAAAATTTATTTACTTTTTATTGTGGTTATTATCACCTATCTTCTCTGTGAGAATGAATAAGAATTATGTCTATTTTTTTGATTGATATATCCTAAGTGTCTACAATAGTGCCTGCCATCCAGTAGGTGCTTGATAAATATTTCTTTTATAAATTAATAAAATTTATAAGTGCTTAATACAATTTATGCTTCCCTTTTGTCTTTGGTATCCTGCAGTTTTACCCTGATATGTCAAAGCATACATTTATTTTTATTTATCCTGCTACAGACTCACTATGCTGCTTGAATCTAAGGCTTCATAACTACTGTTGATTTTGGAAAATTCTCAGCCATTATAGCTTTAGATATCTACCCCAGCCCTGTCATTTCTGACGCTGTCTTCTAGCGCATCAGTTAGATGTACGATAGACTATTAATTCCATGCCCCATGCCTCTTAACCTCTTTATTTTTCCTAACATCTTTTCTCTCTGCATGTCTCCAGGTAATTGCTTCAATTCTGCCTTTCATTTTACTGATTTGGTTTTCAGTTAGGTTGAATCTTCTACTTTACCAAATATTAAGGTTTTAATATAATTAATAAGATTGTATAGTTCTATTTGGTTCTTTTTCTCTTTTTAATTTAAGAATATTATGGGGGTACAAACATTATGGTTACATATGATGCCTTTGGTTCGCCCAAGCCAGGACTACAAGCATGCCCTTCCCCCCATACAGTGTGCTCTGCATCCATCAGTTGTATTTAGTTCTTTTAAAAATTTATTTAGTCTTTTTTTAGATAGTACTTTGCTAATTGCGCATAGTTTTGGTTCTCAATTCCATTTCTTTACACATTAAAATATTATTTATTTAAATTCCCTAGTCAGTAATTCTGTTATTTGAAGTTCTTGGGGTTCTAATTTGGGATTGAAATTGCCTATTTGGTGAGTCTTTATATAAGGGCAGGTTGGGAGATTTGAGTTTGCTTCCAGCTGTTGAATCCTAGGTACCTGAAATATATTTAAGTTAGTTTTATAGTGTGTGGTTTCTTGCACCACAAAGGTAGTATAAATTCAAACCCCAAACTCTTGTGGAGTAAGGCCCATGGATATGATTGTCAGGGGAGACTGTTTTTCTTCACCTAGATCCCAGGTAGAGACAGGCAACGTTGCTTGTTATACCCTTTTGCCAGCTGTATTAGTCAGGATGGCTTACGTTCTGCTGTAGTAACAAACAATCCCTTTTGCTGGCTGAAGCCAACAAAGGCTCATTTCTTTCTCTTATGGCTCTTGCATCGTTTGCTGGGGATCAGAGCTATCCAGGCAAACATCTCCCATGGAGCAACCCAGTAATCCTGGTTGCTTCAGCCTGGATTGCAGAACTTCCGTCTTAACCCCAGGCCTGCACAGGCGCCAAGGGGGAGGAGCCAGTGCCCCCAGAGTCTGGTACTGGCTGTTAATTGCTTTGGTCTACAAGGGATTCACATCCCTTCCTCCTAGAACTCTTTGGCCAGAGCCGGTCCCAAGCCCAGGCTAATTACAGGGGGCCAGGAAATGTGTTCTGTGGAGGAGCATTGAATGTGGGTGAGCATGAGATGACTCCACTGCACTACCAGGTGGATTTTCTTTGGTTGCCCCTTTCCCTAGAGTTGGAGCCTCTGAGGTCCTGGTTTTGGGCAAAGTCGCCAGTCCTGACATCCCACCTTGCGTGTGCACAAGACCTTTTCTCTGCCCCGAACGGCCACTGAAAGCCACTGAGACTGCCAGATGCCTGAGGTACAGCCATGCCAGGATCGGCTTACCACTCTCACTTTCGTCTTTCCTTTCCTTTTGGCCTCTGGGAGTTTCTTTACTTTCTTGTAAGCTCATTTGCACGTTGAAAACGATGTTTATTGCATTTTACATAGCACCCCCAGGCATTTAGCTTCAGGAGCTAAGCATTAGTATTATTATCCAGACTTTACAGAGGAGGAAACAAAGCGGAAAGCTTCAGAGACTTGCCAAGCTGCATACCGGGCACATCCTGGGACCCTGTTTCTCTGACTCCACAATCAGTGCTCTTCCGGGACAGGGAGGGATCGTGTCTGGTGGGGAACTTTGGGGCAGGCTTCCCAGAGTTAACCTTTGACCTGGTCTGGAAGGATACGAGCTTGGGCAATGGGAAGGCGTGGCAGAGGACCCAGCCTGTGCAGGGGCCTGGAGTGTGAAAAGGTAGAGACATATGTTAGCTGCTCAATAAACACTTGCTGAATAGATGAATAAGTAAATGTCAAAGGAGAGGAATGAGAAGATGAATAACGCTGTTGGTAAAGCGTGAGTCAGCTTCTCGCAGTGATTTGTGCTTGACCTGCCGTTTTTCTACCTGCTCTTGCCTAATTTCCTAAGCTAAACAAACTGGGAAGAATTTGTGGGAATGCCAGGGAATGAGTCTCTCTTCCAGTCTGAGCAATTGCAGTTACCTAAAATTACAAGCCTGTCTGATCTCATTAGCAAAATAAGACTCAGCGAGGACCCAAGGTAAAAGTTCAGGGCTGACAAGGAGCTGCTGAGGTCTTTGTCAGACCTCCAGCCCTGCCCGCCCCCGCCCTCCCCGCATAGGATCTTGGCTCTCTGGCTGCCAAAGGCCTGTGGATTTAGCTCCCCCAGGTCTGGTCCCCCAGCACGTCCGGGGAGGAAGGGAAAGCCAACGGGGAAATTCCGAGTTAAGCCTGGACTTCGGTCAAATCTCCTTTCCTGCTTAACCCCCCTTCCTCGCACTTATTACAATGAGCGAACTTGAGCCAGTGGCCTGGAGGAGGGTCAGAAAGGCCCACCGAGGCAATATCTACGGGAAGCCGAGCAGAGTGTGTCCAATAAGTGATGGATCCACAGAGCACTTAGGGTAGTGTTTAGGGGCCTCAGACACTATTTAAGCACTTAGAGTCTCAGGTAATGAGAGAGCTGAATAGATTTCAGCTTGCCAAATAAAATCAAGAGGTCTTATTTGTAGACTAAAGCAGAGGCTCTCTCGGGGACATTTTAGAAGACAGAAATACTGTTGCCTGCGCCGATGGTTAGGGTATTTCGCAAGAGTAACTCTTCTCCTTTATTGATCCCTCCCGGGGGCCGGGCTGGAATTAATGCTTTTACACCCATTAGCTTAAGCAATCCTCGTAAAAGCTCTGCAAAGCAGGTATCATTATCCCTGCTTTTCAGACTAGAGATCGAAGATGAGGTGGTTAAGTAACTTGCCCCGGGTCACTTAGCTGGTAAGCGTGGCCTGGGGACGAGGCTTGTCCATCAGGCGAGGCAGGTGCGGTGTGAGAACGTCCGTTTCACACGCTACTTTCAGGGGCCCGAGAGCATCTATTCATCTTTGTCTAAAGCAGAAAAAAAAAGTTGAAGCATGTGAAGATTTGCTGAAAGTATTTTTTAATGTGGGTATTATTATGGTGGGAGGGGCCCATGAAAGTCACGGGCAGCTCTGAGAGAGTCTCACCAAGCCAGTTACCTCCGTGGCGCTCGGAAGGTCAAGCGAAGGCTGCTCCAAGGTGTGCGGACAGTGAGGTGCTGGCTGCAGGGCTAGGGATGCTGCCGGGACAGCTGACATCCACCACGATCGTATCACGGGTGCTACTCAATGGGGCGCTCCAGGGCGTATCTCCTTTTCCCAGCCCCCAGTTCACCATTCCTCTCACCTGTGCCACCCTCGCAGCACACCTGGCTCGGAGCTGCTTCCGCCCAGGTGCGAGCCCCTCGGCCAGGGTTTGCAGACCCAGGCTCAGTGGGTGTCTGTGGGACGCTGTGGCCCGTGGACCGGGCAGGAGGGCCTGTGAAGACCAGGTCGTACGGAGCTCAGGGCAACTTTTGAATCCTGGCTTGTGGCCTTGGGCCATGTGTTGACGGCAGCCGCCGGCTCGGCCTCGCCGCCCTGCGTGCAATGTGGGGACCGAACCCCGCACCTGGCAGGGCTTCCCTAAGGAGGACGAGGCGGCCACCCCACAGGTGCCGGCTTTGACACCCCATCTGCAGCTTTGCTCTGTGGTTAAAATTGAGAGGAGTGGGAGAGATGATGTGGAAGTTGAAGGAGCAACTGTAGGCAACTGGTCCAGGAAATTCATCCGCGCAGGGAGCAGGGACCAGGGCAGCCGCTGGAGGTGGGCAGGGTGGGTGGTCCGGTGGTCCTTGGTGGGTTTCTAAAGATGGAGGCATACTCAAACAATAGTGAGACTCTGCGTTCTCCTTTGCTCATTCAGCCACATTTGTTGTTTTGTTTTTATGAGCTTTTTATTTTGGAATAATTCTAGATTTATAGAGAAGTTGCAAAGATAGTACAGAGAGTTCCCGCACCCCCCCCCCCAGTTTCCCCTTTGTTAAGGTCCTGCAAGACCACGGTACACTGGCCAACGCTGGGAAACGGACATTGGGCCCTTGTTAACTCGACTCCAGACTTTATTTGGATTTCACCAATTTCCCCACTAATGTCCTCTCTCTGTTCCAGGGTCCACGCCAGGGTACCGCATTGCATTTAGTTGTCATGTCTCCACAGGCTCCTCTGGTCTGTGTCACACTATGTTTTGATACCTGCTCTGGGCCAAGGCTAGGACTGGAGAGGCGAGTGAAAGCGGCTTTGGCCACAGGTGGCTCCTGGTCTGGGGCCAAGTGGCTGGGGGACAGGCCCTTCCACGAGCAGCCGGGGCACGCAGGAGGGTGGCAGCGGCAGGCGTGCAGCGCTTTGGAATTGCTTTGGAAAAGGGAAGGGGCTCTGATTGAAAAGCCAGCACGCTTAATAACATCTAGCACTGTATTTTGATGGGATAATTGTTTTATATTTATAAAGATTCTTAATTATCTCCAGCAAATGCATTTAGCTCACTTGGTAATTGAATTAAGGAAAATGTCTTTTCAAGCATTGTAAGTTGTCGCTATAATAAAAAAGAAGAAAGAATAACTTTAAAGTACTTCCCTACATGACCTAGACAAACTTGTTATTACCGAAAGCTGAGTAATCCCATTAGGGCCCCAGTCGGTTCTAATAGAACAGGCGTTCTGGAGACGCCGGGCTGACATCGCAGGAGACGCTGGAAATTTCCTTCCTTTGGGGAGCCCTCTGCTGACCTCCATTTAGAGCGACCCCCCTCTCCCGGTGCCCTGGACATACTTTTATTTTTGTGCTTTTCGCACTGAGTCCTGATGCCCTCTGGGTCAGCCTGGAGCCCTCTCAGTCCCCAAATGTCTTGGGCTTTGGTCCCCCCAGCTTGGTGGAGGAGCACACGCCACACTCCCTAGGTGGCCTTAACACCCCTCCTTCCACGGTGGCGAGCAGGTTTTCATAAAGTGGCCTCTTAGCAGCGTCTTGTGTGTGCACAGACATTCTCGGCTACTGCAGCCACCATGGATTGCAGTGTTCAGTCACTAGAATGTCGGGGGGTCGGGGTTCCTGCCCGGGACAGGGTTGGGAGCACCTGCAGCATGCAGAATCCTTGAGCCCTGATGGCCCGAGTCTCCAAGCTTGTCGGGCCGCGCCAGGGGTGGGGCTTGGGTTGAGAAGAACTCAGACAGATAGGCCCTGAACTTTGAAGAAAAATCAATATTTGCCAGGGAGTTTATTGTATCATAAACATCTCTAGCTGCGCTGCCACTTCCTGGCTCCTGCGCGGCCCAAGGCGAGCTGGGCTGGGGTGAGCGGCCTGGCCCTCCCCTCCCTGCCCTGCATTGCCTGTCTGAGGTCACGGAAGGAGCAAGAGCAACTGTCAGGCTTCTCATGTGGCAAAAAACGGCTCAAACGACCCACAGCAGTGGGGTGGGGCATGGTGGCTCCCTCGTTCTTTCAGAAGTGGGCGTAAATTCAACAAATAATGACTAAGTGCCCGGCACGCCCAGGCGCTGGGCGCCGCAAGCATGGGGTCTGCGTCCAGCCTGGAGATCCATGTTGAACGGGTGGGCGGAACAAGCAGCAGGGTGACTCCAGACTGATAAGTGCCATCTACTAAAGCAATAAATGGCGTGCTGGAGGTGCTGGCAGCAGGGAAGGCTGCCCCAGACAGGCAGAGCTGTGGCCAGCACTCCGGGTGCTCGGCTGGGCGGGACAGGGCAGTGGCCTGGGCTGGCTCCCTGCACAGCCTCCTCCCCGACTGCTCTCTTTGTCTCCTCCCCGCACCTGGGCCAGTGTGGCCCTGTAGTTCTGGCATGCCCAGGGACGCTGGGCTGCCCTGTTGCCACCTGCCCTATCCTCCTTCATTTCTTAGTTCAGATGCTCAGACACCCTGATTGTCCAGTCTTTGTGTCCACTGTCCCAGCTGGGGCCACCCTGTGCCATCAGCTGAGGTGGGTGCATTGTGGATGACGAAGGACATGGCAGCCCAGGGGCTGCGGGTGTGACTGGCACAGCTGTGGGTACCTGTGCGGCAGAGAGGCCTGGGCTTGAGTCCTGCTCAGTCCCTTATCAGAGGATGTCCTTGGGCAAGTCCCTTCACATTTGTGTACCTTGGTTTTGTCACCTGTAACTCAATGCCTCGGGGTGCAGAGGAGGCGCCAATGGGGACATGTGCACTTGCCCCGTGGCGGGGACTCGCCGATGGTCGTGGAGTTCCGAGATCGCAGCTCTGATCACTCTCGTAAGTGCCCTGACACCCACACGGGCAGGGAGTGCAGAGGGGTTTGTAACTTACGTAACAACGAAGAGAGGTAAGGGGTGTTGCCCTTAACAGCAGTTTCAAAAAGCAGCTCTGGGACCCGTGCCTCTTTACCGGATTTTATACAATTCCGTAACCTTTCGGAATCTTGGGATGACAAAATAGCCACCGAGAAATCACACACCCCATTAACGTGGAAGCTTTTATGTACTTACAATTCAGCTTAAATTTTTACCCAGAGAAGTTTTTAAAACGTAACATGTGTTAGTCACCGCATGAATTGCGAAACCAAGGAAATATCTCCAAAGTGCTGGCCTTGACAATGTAATCTGGCAAGGCTTGGGGAGGAATAAAAATAACAGTTCTAGCATCACCGTCTCAGAGGGTAGGAGCGATCTGGAGCCCTCCTCGGGTCCACAGGTAGTTGGGGTGCACGTGCAGGGCTGGGAGGCTACGCCGGGCTCTCCTCCCTCCCTTCCTCCCTCCTTTCCAAGGCCAGGCGAGTCCTGCCGCCCTTGGGGGGCGGTTGAGCTCAGCTTGGGGTGCTGGTGAGAGAGTGAGACTGGGGACTCAGGGCCGCTTACTAGCCAGGAGAGCTGGGGCATTTTCCAGACCCCACTGTGCATGGAGAGGTCAGGGACAGGCCCACCACGCCGCAGTGCAGGGAGCTCCCAGGCTGCCCGAGAGGGTTGTCCTGTGGCGGGAGCTGTGCTCGGGATGATGCAGGGCGTGCGGCGACAGGACTGCTCCCCTCGCAGCTGTAAGGCTAGCTTGAGTTTTCTAAACACAACAACCCTGCATCTCCCCACTGAGTTACAAGCCTGCAGGTGGCTCGATGAACATGTAGTTTCTGGATGTGACATGAAAGTTAGCATTTGCATGCTCTTTGTCTGGTTTCCCTGGGTTTGTTTTTCTTGCTCTCACGGTCCTGAAACATTCCCAACTGTGTTTATGTTGAGGCAGCGTACGTGGCAGCGAGTGCCGGTGTGCCAGGACCCGCCGGGCCCCAGCCTCCCCAGTCCTTCTGGGAAGCACCAGCTGCAAGGCCCCCGCGCGTGCCCTCCTGATCCCCCGGGCCCCGAGGAGTCTCTCCCTGGGCCACCTACTCAGCGCTGTGGCTGGGATCCTGTGGCAGCTGAGCACAGAGCCCACTGCAGGGCACTGGCCCCCTGGGCCTCCGGGACACCTGCCCACTGCCTCCTGCTGACGGGCACCAACAGCACCACACGCTCCTCTTGCAGCCTCTCCGTCCGTCAGTGACATCAGCTCCCGGGGGCTGCCCAGGAATGATTTCTGATATCAGCAACAAGGGGGTAGGGACAGGAATTATTCCCATTCTGCAGATGAGGAAGCTGAGGCTTGGAAATAGCTTGCTTGTCCAAAGTCACATGGGCAGCACAAGACAAAGCTGGGGTTGAAAACAATCTCCGTTTCTATCCCGAATATCCCTCTCCTGCCACCCCCTCCTCTGAGTGCGGATTTCCTGACCTACCAAGCCCCCATTCCTCACTGTGCCACCAAAGCTCCCTGGAGCCCCCCTGGCCATGGCCCTGGCCCGCAGCTCGCCCTTCTTGGTTCTATCTGGGCCTCTCTTCGGGCCACCGCTCCTTCCTCTCCTGCTTTGTGGCACTGCTATTTAATTGTCCAAGTCTCGTCTGCCAGGCTAGACTGTGAACCCGAGAGGACAGGGAGCGGCAGGCTGGCTGCCCCCGAGCCCGGCCCGGGCTGCCGCGGAGCTGACTCTCGGGGCTTGTTGACGAAGGGCTTGTTGTTCTGCCCCGAGGCCGGGCTTCCACGTGTCTGGGCACAGGAGGACGGAGCCCCCTCCCACCCCAGGTCCTTGGCTGACCAGCATTCCAAATGATATTGTTTCACATCCAATTATTTTAAATTCCATGGACCCTGGTTTCACAATCAAATAATTCGATCTTGTTTACAAATGGAATTTTTACTTTTTGACGGTTTCTTGCTTTGCCGGGCTGGATGGTCAGTGGAAGCGTGTCCTCTCGTGCCCTCCAGCCCATCTCTCTCCTTCCCCGGGACGCTGTGGAGTCCAGGAACTGTCTGCAGCTGGGGAGGGGTTTGTCAGCGAGCGCCCAGCGGGCAGGAGCCCCCTGTGCTTGGGGCCCAGAGCTGGGGCCTGTCTCTGCTTCCTACCTCCCAGCTCACCGTGACAAAACCCATAAATAACAGAACTGGAAGGGATATCCAATATCTGTCATTCCAACATCCCCTTTTACAGATGAGGAAACTGAGGCACAAGATCCCAGTTCCCACAGTGAAGCCTAGGACCAAGGCCAGGTCTTCAGATGCCCTCCTTCAGGGCTAGTCACACGCCTTCTTTCCTCTGCCCCTGACGTCACCGAATCCCACCCTGTGCCACTCACTGCCTTAGTGATGGAGACACGGATGCAAAAGACGTGACCTTTGATCCTTATACTGTGGGGGTTGGGTTTCGGGGTGGCGAACACGGAGACAGAAAGAGGCTGCACAGTGAGGTGGAGGCTCAGGGGCCCACACGAAGTTGGAGGTTGCCACGGAAGGCCAGGTCGGGAGGCCACGCAGCAGGCAGGGCCAACCGAGCCGTGGCTGCAAAGCTGCAGACCTGCTGTAGCTGTGTGGCTGTCGCCTGACCACAGTCGTTGATCAGAATATTGTAAATATTTTAGCCAATGTGTTAAACTTCATTCCCTTCCTGTGAGTCCCCTTGTCACCTTGGAGGCTGTATTAGTCAAGGTTCTCCAGAGAAACAGAACCAATAGAATGTGTGCGTGCGTGTGTGTGTGTGTGTGTGTGTATAGAGAGAGAGAGAGCGAGAGAGAGAAATGTATTAACAGGAATTGGCTCATGTGATTATGGGGCTGACAAGCCCCAGGACCTGCCATCAGCAAGCTAGACACCCGGGAGAGCTGATGATGACGATGTATTTATTTAGCAGCAGGCTCGAGACTGTGAAAGAGCCTGCTATGGACTGAATGCTTGTGTCCCCCAAAATTCATATGTTGGAACCCTATCCCCCCGTGCGATGCTATTAGGAGGTGGAATGTTTTGGAGGTGATTAGGTCATGAGGGTGGAGCTCTTGTGAATGAATTAGTGCCCTTTTAAGGAGAGACCAGACAACTTTCTCTTTCTCTCTCTCTCTGCTCTCCGACATGCAGGACACAGACAGGGCAGGAAATGGGCCCTCTCCAGAACCAAACTGGCCGGCACCTTGATTTGGAATTCCCACCCTCCTGAGCTGTGAGAAATCAGGTGTCTGCTGCTGAAGCCACCCCATCTATGGTGATTTGCCACAGCAGCCCAAGCTGACCAGGACAGGGCCGATGTTTCAGTTCAAGCCAGAGGCAGGAAAAAACCAGATGCTCCAGCTCAGAGTCTGTAGGCAAGAGAAAGTCCCTCTTACTTAGAGGAAGGGGCACCTTTTGTTCTACTGAGGCCATAATCTGATGGGACGGGGCCCATGCTCACGAGGGAGGGAGGGCCACCTGCTTTCCTAAGTCTACTGATTCGAATGTGAATTTCACCCAAAAACACCCTCACAGAGACACACAGCATCACGTTTGGGCACCGGGCCCAGCATCATGTCTGGGCACCGTGGCCCCACCAAGTTGACACATGAAGTTGCCATCGCCGAGGCTGCCTCCTTATCACTGGAAACATGTTTGGAGCCTCTCTTCTGGAACCTTCTCTAAGCAAGTAACGGTGCAGTGGCATACAGGCGTCATTGTTTTGTGGTCACTTGGATGGGTGACCTGGGTTGGCCCCACCAACATCCCCACTGGGCTTGGCTCGAAATGGCATCCGGCTGTTTCCACAAGTCGGCGGCTCTCTGAGGTCAGCACTGAACCTGCTGAGGAGATCACAGACGCCCTGGCTCTGTGGGCTGGCCCCGAGGGCCCCAGGGCAGGCGTCTGAGCCAGCCCTGGGCTGCGGAGGTTGACTCAGGAAAGCACTAGAGAAAGTCCCCTCCCCACCTCTGCCTCTCTGCACCCCATCTGGCCTTCGTGGTCCCTGCACTGCCTCACAAGGCTGTCCCCCAGTCCAGCTCCTGGGGACATGCCCAGGCCTGGAATTCTGGCCGGCAAACCCACAGAGGTCCACGGCTAACAAAACGGTGAGGAAAAGCGACAACAGTCAGACTGGAAAACGTCCAGCCGGCAGTGATACCCGGGGCTGATGGAGGTGTGGAGAGGTGGGAAGTGCATCCCTGTTGATGGAAACATAAATTCAGCCAAATTAAAAATGCATAAGCAGTTTGGGCCAGAATGGGTGTTTCTGAGAGTCTGACATCCTGGTGCTCTGGTACAACACCAGCGTCGCTGGTAAACAGCAAAGTCTGAGGACGCGTGGATTGGAGGGCCACGTCCACACTCGGCAGCTCATAAGAAGGAGTGAGGTCTATCTGTCTGTGTGCATCGGGATGGACGGGGATGGGTCTCTAAAATACACAGGTGAAGAAAGCAAGATGCTGCACCAAATATGGTCCATTTTCTGGTTAAGAAAAGAAAAAAAAATAGATGGTGGTTTTTGCTCCTGGAAGAATATACAGAAACTTTTTACAGCAGCATCGAACACATGGACTGCAGCCACTGCACAGCTCGGACTCTTCTAGGTCCCTGTACGCAGTAACCCAGCGAGTCCCTAGGAGGCCCCAGAGGGTGGGTATTACCATTCTATCCACTTTGCAGTTGAAGAAACTGAGGCATTGGGAGGTTAAAAACCTGCCCAGGTAGTACAGGTGGTATGTGGCGGTGGGCGGGAACATGAACTTGATCTCCTGACCAACTCTCCTGCACACAGGGTAACATGGGCTCCACCGGGAGAGGCCTGGGGCTGAGGTGGGACCTTTTGGTTTTCATTTTTTGCCTTTTTGTGTCTGCTGAATTTTCTTCCCAGGTGCACATAGGACCTACTTTTAGAAAGTGTCAACAGGGGTTCTCTGGGTAAGGATATGGGCCCTTCGTTCCTTTGTTATGTTTTTCTGTATTAAAAAGAAAAACATAGTCATGTGATTTTAAAAACTCAACCTCCGTAAAAGAAAATACGAAATCTCTAGGAATTCAACTGAAGAAACAACGAGGATGCTAGAATCGCATCCCCTGGTCTTGGTGTTGACACCTTGGAGCCTGTGTACGGAAATCAGCTCTTCTTCCTGCAACGCTGCAAACAGAGTGTTGGAGATGGCAGAACTATGGGTGGGGAAACTGAGGCCAAGGGAGGGGCTCTAGCTTGCTCTAGGTGTCACCCAGGGTTCACCTGGCACCCAAGCCAAGCCTCTGGGTCCCTCCTTAGGGCCTGCTCAGCTGCCCGGAACTGTAAGCTGCAAAGATGAGAGCAAGCCAATTATTTCTGCACCATGGTTGCATGATACCAAGATCAAAAATGCTCGAGGAACTATATTTAGTTCAGGACAGAATTCAAAGACCTCCTGGTAACAGAAATGTCTCGCTGAAAGGCCAGGCACCCATACGACCCCCACATTTGTCTCATTCCATCTCTGAATCCAGTTGGCACTTGAGCTGGCATCTGCTATTGAGAGAGTGACGTTGCCATTGGTGACTGCAGGTATCCTGGCAGCCTGGTGCAGAAAGGCCACTTCAGGCTTTAACGAAGGCCTGGGTTTCCACGGGAGATGGCGGATCCTCGGAGTGGCAGGCATCCAGCTCTGCCCCTGATTAGCTCGGTGACTTGTCACAAGCCACACTCCCCATGGGCCTTGGTTTCCTCATCTGTAAAACAATGGAGGTGGCCCGGATGGGTACAGTCTCAGCCTAAGCCCTTCAGACGGTGGCAGGTGCAATCTACCCACAAACACCTGTCCCTGAGCCTGCTTCAGGTCGGAGGAAGAAACGACCTTCCTGGGATCCTGAGCCTGTCTCCATGGAAACCACGCCCTCTCTGGCAAGCGTCCTTTCTAATAGCCACCATGGGAAATGGTGGGCTCTAGCCCCAAGCCTCCTACTGGTTGGTGACCTTGGTTTTTAGACCACTGGAAGAACATTCATGGAGGGGACCCCTCAAATGAAGACCCTCACTTTGCAGAAGAGGGAACCAGGGTGTTGAGAGGCTGGGGAAGGAGTACAGCCACCCCCACGTCCTGGCCCAGCCCATGCTCCTTTGCTCCAGGGCAGTCCCCTCACTTCCCTGGAGCCGCCCTGTCCCCACGGGGGTTCCTTCATTCTTGATGTCTGTCGCTCACATAGGTTTGGGGGTCTCTTGCTTGTACATGGACCCCAAAACCCCAGTCCTCATATTCTTGAAGTCAGCCTCCTGGCGCCGCCTTACAAAGGAGGCCCTGGACGCAGGGACTGAGTGGCTGAGACTCCACAGAGCAAAGGCAGACAGGCCGGGTGACCCAGGTGTAGAGCACAGGCTGTCTTCCTCATCTGCTGTCTCCTCTTGGTCTCTTTGGGGACCCGGTTTCTGTCCTCTGTCCTGGAGCGATGGCTCGACCTTCACCGGAACACCCTGCCAGAGTGTGGACAGGCCTTGGGGCAGACTGGGCACGAGCACACTTGATGTGGAGCCTTCACTCCTGCAGGTGGCCACGCTGAGGTCCCGGTGGGGGGCTGGCTGCGGGCACAGGTGAGGTTGGTCCCCATGTGGTCACTGCCCAGACACCTTCCCATGTTCACTTTTTTGGGCGGGTGAGTGACAGAAACTCAACTCAGAGGGGCTTATAAGGCGAATTTACTGGTTCCTGTGATCAAGGGGTTCAAAGTTCAGCTGGACCCAGTGGCTCAAATGATGTCACCAAGTCTGTCTGTCTGCCTGGGCTGAGCTTCCTGCAGGTCCTCATTCCTCATCAGAGTGGCAAGGCGCCCACTGGCTCCTCGGTTCCTTCTACCTGTTCACAATCTCAGCTCCCAATTTTACTCCGATTTGGCCCAACCTGCTGTAGTGCCCACTCCTGAGCCAATGCCAGTGTCCACAGGGAGGGATGTGCTGCGGGTCCGGCACTGTCCCTGCCCAGCAGCTTTGATTCAGCTGCACCCAAACTGTGCGACCACGGTGGGGAAGGAAGACCCTGGGACACTGGGCAGCCAACAGGACGGCAGATGTCCACTACCCCACGCAAAAGCACTCCAGGGAAAGAGGGCTTTGGAGGGATAGCCGGTCTGTGCAACTCAGGCCACACATCACAGGGACAGGAAGACAGGCTGCAGCTACTTCCCCTGGGGCTCCACCTCTCCTCTCTCCACCCTCCACACTGGCTTCTTCAGCAGCCCCTTGGTTTCTCCTGTGACGTCTGCTGCCCTACACCAACGCTGTCCCGGCTGCTACGAGAGAGGTCATGTGTCCACCCCCAGCCCAGCCCATCAGGAGATTCCTAGCTGGTTCTGTCCAGCCCACCTCAGCCAAGAAGCCAGTTTTGTCTGCATGTTCTCACGTCCACTCGAGGTGTCCAAGGGTCTTCTTGGTGGGTGTGAGATCGTGCAGGGTGGAATGGTGTCCACCTGGAACCTCAGAATGTGGCCTCATTTGGAAATAGGGTCTAACCATGATGTCGTTAGTGAAGATGAGATCATACTGCATTAGGCTGGGCCCTGGACCCAGTGACTGGTGTCCCTGTGAGGAGAGGAGAGGACACAGAGGCAGACACAGAGGGAAGGCAGCCATCTACACACAGAGGCAGAGACTGGAGGGATGCGGCCGCAGCTGTCGAATGCCTGGGGCTGCCAGAAGCTGGGAGGGGCAGGGGAGGATCTCCCCAGGACCCTGCAGAGGGAGCGTGGCCCTGCCGGCACCTTGATCTCAGACGTCTGGCCTCTAGAATTGCAAGGCCATACATTTGTGTTGTTTTAAGCCACTCAGTTGGTGGTCATCTGCTCCGGGAGCCCTAGGAGACTCATCCGGGTGTCTAGGACACTCTGCACGGGGTGGGGAAATGGAGCAGAGTCTCTGGGCTGATGGGGTGGACACCAGGAGTGGGGTCCTCACTAGAGGACTTTTTGGCACACAGCTTCGGTGACGATCCCCGGTGCTGCTAAGGTCCTCAACGCTGACTTTCTTGGGAACCTGGGGTCCTGTACTCCATCCTGCCCAGCCCAGGCCGCCCTCAGCCTCCCATTCCCTTCCCGGCTTGGAGCAGTGGGCTGACACAGGGACAGTGAGGGCCTTTGGGGTCACAGTGGCACACAGGGGCAGGGGAGGCACTGAAAACCTACAGCTCAATACACTGAGCTATCGCCCTCCTCATCTACGGGACCTTGAGTCTCCAGGCCAGCTCAGTCTGATTCAGTCACTGTGTCTTTGCTCAAATTCTTGCAAGAGAATCGGACTGCCTTGGCCTGGCTGGGGCATCCAGCCCTACCTGGCGGGTGTGGCCTGAAAGGCTTCCTTGCTTGGGACAGACTCAGCCAGCCTGGGCTGTGGAAAGGCCACATTCTTTAGAGAAGGGCGAGGAGGCAGAGCAGTATCCACGTAAACTGCTTCTGATGACACTGACGGAGGGTGAATGCGTGGCTCAGAATGGCACGAAAATTATGCCATTTTCATGTCCCGACAACCCTCCAGGCTGGGTGTCATTGGATTCCTGTCCCCGGTTTGCCACTGGAGACTTGCGCTGGGACTAAGTGCTTGCCGACGCTTACACGGCCATTAGCAGCCCAGAGCCCCTACCCTCCCTGCCTTCCGCCCATCTCAGCACCTGTCAACTTGCCGTGTGACCTCCGGTCTCCTGGAGGAAGGGCTTGCCTAGATGCCCTCCTCCTTGTACTGAAGTTCGGGGATGTGCCTGGGTCACGTGGCTGGGATGTTCAGCAAGCCCCGGGCAAGGTAGATGGGCCAACCAGCCTCTGGCTCCCAGCTTCACTGGACACTTGCCTCCATAAGATATCCTTCCATGTTGGGGGGGGGGTCCTTGTGTCCCTCAAAGAGTCTGAATATGAATACACACTCAAGGAAACGATGCAGGAAACCGAAGCAGCCACCATGACATTGGAGAAGGAAAACCTCAAAGTCAGATGCATCAGGGAGGCACCAGCTGAAAGGCTGTGACCCAGGGGAGAGGCCAGCAGGAAGGAAGGGAAAACAGAACGCATCCAAAGTCCAGGCGGCGAGGAAACAGAAAGCTAGAAGGAAGTAAGACGGTGAGCAGAACAAGCCACAGGAGGCTGAAGAGGGCAGAGTCAGTCGCTCCTGCCCGCCCTTGCAGAGGACGCCTGCCCTCCTCTCCACGCCCTGCCTTCCCTGCCCAGCGGTGTCCAGCCCTGTCTGCAAGGTCAGGCGCTCCATACCGGGAGGTAGGGACCAGCCTCCATCTTTCTGATTGCCCAGGGACTGGCTGGTGGTGAATGGAGTGCAGAGTGTTTTCTAGAATGCTGGCTTCACACACAGGTGAAGAGTTGACCAGCAGAAGCAATGCCCAGGCAAAGCAGGTGGACAGGTGTCGGTGGTCTCAGATGCTAGAGGTGAGCCACCGACCTGAGCCACCTATCATGGGGGGCCAGAAGCATGAGTCTGTGGCACCCACACACCGAGGTGGACAGATCCTAGAAAAACACCAGTGCTCAGGCCCCAGGGGCTGGGTGAGCCTCAGAGGGCATCCCATGCCAGCTCTAGAGTCAGTTTGGGAGGGCGGCGCTGGGTCACTCAGTGCTGGGCAGCTCACACTAGCATAATTACAAGCGTGAAAGTAACGTGCCAATTAAAATGCATGGGGCAGATTTAATGAGTTTAGCTTAAATGTACACAGTTCTGGGGTTGGTGTGAGTATGCGCGTGAGGTCAGCGCAGTGCATGCACGTGGAGCGTGTGCACAGGGAATGCAGAGGTCCACTCTTTACCCGGGCGAAATCTGTGACTAATTGCCAAGGCAGCGAGAGCTGGTGTGGGTGGTGCAGGAAGCCTGTGGTCTGCCCCTAAGGGAGGCCATTAAAAAACAGGCAAAGGAAAATGAACTCAGCTCTCCCAGGGTGGAGGAGGTGAAGGTGGGTGGCCGGGGAGTGAGTCTCCCGCTTGCCTGAGAGGCTGTGGGAAAGGCTCCTTGTGCCCAGCCAGGGCGGAGGATTCCGGGCCACGGACCCAGGGGAGCCGGGAGAGCTGGCCTGACCCCAGCTCTGCCACTGGTTGTGTGACATGGCCTACACGTTTCTGAGCCCCAAACACTTCATTTGCAAAATGGGTAGAAGAACAGCATGGCACCCACAGTGCTGATGTGGGGTAGCCTGGGCAGCTGGCCAACGGCCAAAAGAAATGCTGGCGTGCGAGGCAGACCCCAGGGGCCTGAGAGTTCCACCAGGGCAGGTCTTATCGGGGCTGCACTGACCTATGAGCCCTGAAATCTGCAGTGGGGACTAAGGCCCAAAGGGAAGGCTGGCATGGAGTGGAAGGGGGAGGAGGGTTTTACTGGGGGGCTAATGGGGGGTGGGTTGGGGGCAGAGTCTTGGGCGGCATAGGATGCCGGAAACAGCAGTGATGGGTGCCTGGGCAGGCGCTGGAGTCAAGCCTTTATCTGGTGCATGATCTCATGGAGTTGTCAGCCTCATTCCAGGAGGAAGAAGTAGAGGCTCAGGATCCGTCAAGCGAGGTGGCCTCCCAGTGTCACATCGCTAGGAAGTGGCGGCCAGAACCCGAGGGGTGGTCTGACTCCGTGGCTGGAACAGGCGCGGGACAGGCAGCGGCAGGGATTGTGGCGTGCCCTGGGCTGAGCCCGAGCTCCCTCAACCCACACACCCTCGGCCTGGAGCGGGGTCTGCAAACTCTGCGCTGCAACCGTTAGGGTCATGGGATTGTCTCGGGGTTGGCAGCCATCATTTGGGGGAAAAAAGTAATAGGATAATGAACATCAGAGTCGTGATGCCTGGTAAACTAAGTATTTGTTCGTGAAAGCGTTTGAGTTACATATGCGTCGATAGTCACTCACTTACTTTATACATACTCATCAGGCATGCGCTGGGGGAGAGGCGCAATGTATTTCTTACCCTGGCCACGGTCAGCGAGCTTTGAAAGCCACTGCTTTCAGCCTTTCTTGGTTCTGCAGGGGCCTCCGGGCCTTTGTTCTCTGAACAACAACGCCAGTCTGGGCACAGGATGGGAGCCAGGACACACTGGAGGATTTCTGAAACGTGCCCCTTCCCGCGCACCAACGCAGCTGGCTGGGCAAGGCACCATTGCGTGGGGTCCTAGAACTTGGGGTGCTGATGTGTGGCTGCAGCATGGGGGGCTAAACAAGAGAACCAATGCTCCGGTGCTGCCATCGCATGGGCCATGCTTTCTTCCCCCTGCGAGTTGCACAGGTTCCTCACCTGTGGGCCAGGATGCTCCCGAGGCCCCAAGAGAAAGGCCCCAAAGCGGATCCACCAGGCCGGCCTGCTGAGAAGCCCCGAACCCCACGTGTCCATGGGGAATGGGCAGAGTGAGAGCCTTTCCTGCCCCTGGGCCAGTGGTGGCCACAGGAGAGAATGTCTTGGGGAGTCAGAGTTGTCAGGGCAGTGGGAGGGCAGGGGCTGAGAAATTCTCGAGGCTGGGCCAGGTGGCCACTGGGGAAGGGTCTGAACTGCCTCCCGTGGGCAGTGGGCAGCAAGTAGCTGCCAGAGGCTTTGGGGTGGTCAGGTTTGTGTTTTAATTGGGTAACTTCAGCTAGAGTGGGCTGTTCCCAGGCCTCTGCTTGTCTGCCTTTCTCCAAATGGAACTGCTTCAACACAGAGACCTGGATGTGGGGTGAGCACCCCAGCAGGTGCATTTTTAGGTACAGACTTCTTACCTGCCCAGGGCAGTCTTCTTCCTCTCCACCCTTGGGCATTCGCTTCTTTTGTTTATTTCATATTGTACATTTCTTCTTCCTGAGAATGGGCCTTCAATTTGGGCAATTCTAGGCAACACTACACCTTCACTTGTAATAGACAAGCACAAAGCAAACTGCATTCCAACGTGAAGCCACGTCTCCTCTTGATCCGGCTGCGTTTCCCGTCTGCCTTGCTGGCCAGCCCAGGTGTCCCAAAAGGAACCTTTATTTTCCCAGGAAAAAACCCCGAAACAGAACAAAACAAAACAGAAACAAAAAACTGAAACACACGCACGCACACACATACACATCAACCCGACCGTAATCGGGACTGAGGCTGGACACCCTATTGCCTGGCCTTTGTAGGATGTGAACAACTATGTCCTGTCAGTGACCAACTCTGCAGACTCTGGCTCTCAATGTGACAGGTGAGCTCGGGGACGTCTCCAACCCCCAGTTTGGGTCCATATCGTGGTCTTTTGTTTTGTTTTTTATGAAAAATGACTGGTGGGTCACTGACAATGCTGCTGGGGAGTTTTTAAAGGGGAGAAAACATCATAAAAAGGAGTAGGGTCTTCTAGATGAGACCAAAACATGGACGTGAGGGTATCAGGATGGGAGCTGCACAGTCTGCCAGGTTGGAGGTGGGTCCTGTCTGCATGCTCCAAAGATCCCCACGCTCCCATTGCAGGACCGACGCATCTGGCTTCCTTCTATGGCGTGATCACGCACATCACTGTTCTAAGAGGTCAGATCTAGGTGTCTGCTCAGTTAGAAATAAATACCTGGGGCCTGACATTGCAGTAAACCCTCCACACAGAGCCGCATTTACCCCTAATATAGTGAAACTAACTGCACCTCAATTCTCCTCCTGGCTGTACAAGTGTCTACAAAAATGTATTTTTTCCTTTCCTGCTCAGTTCAGAGGTCATTCCTGAAAAGCAGCAGTTAATGTATTTTTGATTTTTTGAGACTGAGAAAATTATTTACCAGGAACACACAAACTATTTGCTTTACTCTATATTACTCACTTAAAACAAGATTACCGGAAAAGCCATGTCAGAACAAATGGAAGATTAACTTAAAAACTGATTTGTTTTTTCCCCACAACCAGTGGGGTCACTCTGAGGAGCCGTAGTTTAAATAATCCCAAAGTCATTTAGCTTGTTACATACTAAATGTTACAGTCTTATGCAAAACAACAACAGATATTTCTTTGGTTAAAAAAAAAAATTGGTCACTTTTCCTGTGCAACTTTTATCTCAAATAGAAAAGGATTCTAATTTTATCTGTGTTCAATAAGCAGATAAAAAAATCGTGAGGCTGGAGCTGTTTACTTTTTCCTACAATTCTGTGAGCAGCAGGAGGAAGGAAAATCAACTTGAGTCTAGCATTTTCTGAGCACACTAAAACAGCCAGGTCCCTTCCACCCATCTGGAAAGAAATTAATTACTTCTATGTGTTAGTTTAATATGAAATTATTTTATTTTCACTGTATTTTTCTTCCAACTATTAGGGAATAAAAAAAAAAAAAGAAGGTGTGGAGAAAAGATAGGCTTTGGTTTCTCGCCATCCATTTTTCTCTCCAGGCTTTTCTTGGTTTCCAGATTTTGCTTTTTGTATTTTTTCCCTTTTGGGGGGTTGAAAAATGTACAAAATGTGTATTTTAAATATCAAAAATTACAGATTTTGAACATGACAAAATCTTAGATCCACAATACATTTTAACAAAAATGTTAATACCGTCTGCTTTCACTCTACTTAAATTAAAATGTCATTTTCATTTCATATCCTCGGATCTGTTCAATCTGACGTTTGTTGGATGTGAAAAAGTCCTGCAGACTATTTCAGAGGCTATTTGAAAAACGTAAACAATCAATATGTAAAATTTCCACGGAAGTACGATTCTTAGTTCACAATTTTTAAGACAGTGGGGCGCCCGAGGCGGCGATGTGGCTCCTGGGCACCGCGGGGCGGCCGTCCCGGCTGTGTGTCCCTTTCTTCTCCGGGGGGCGCAGCGTGGCAGGGGCGCCGACGGCGTCTCCTTGCCTGGCTGGGTCCAGGTCGGCCCTGAGCGGCCTTCCTCTGCTAGCATTTTCCTTCTCTGAAGTGCTCAGGCTGTGGAGAGACCCCGCAGGCCTGAAGAGGGTGCGCGGCCTGCGGCGAGGGTTGGGCCCCGCGTGTCCCGGAGCCGCCGCGCCGAGCGCGCGGTTCCACTTGATGGAACACCCAGAGCTCACTCCTCCGCCTGGCTCCCATTTGGCTTTTTATTATCTGCCTCCCCCATCCTAAGTGGTTCCAGATTTACAATTTATGGGGCGAAGGGACCACGCTCTCAGCTCCCCGGGGACCCTCAAGCAAT
>VBSM01001979.1:2262638-2275287 GCA_008086735.1 Cheirogaleus medius
GGTGGTTTTTTTTTTTTTCCTGTGACATTTCTAAGAAACACTTTCATGCTTTGTTCTTCCATTTTTGATAAGTGAGCGTCTAAAGGTGAATTGATTGATCTTCATGAAAAACGGAACGTTTTATGTATCTTATCCGTACGACCAAACTGTGCTTTCTGGGGGAGAGGAGGGTGCAGGGCACTTTTCATTCTCTCCCGGAGCCCGGCCCCGATGGCAGCTCTTGATAACCCTCAACTAAATGAACGCTAAATCTACAAAAGACGGAAAGTACTCTATTGTTGGAAGTCATTTTTAGGTTAACTGTATCGTGTGTCTCTGTGACTAATCTACACTTTGTGTATGTTTTTATATAGCTCCCTGTGTGTCAGGATGGATAGGGAAAACATCTTCCTTACAGAAAAATGTCAGTTTATTTCTGCTTTTCAGCACTGTGGAGAAGATGAGTCAAATAATAGACTGCGAAGTGTTGGGATTTGAAGGAGGGAGACACTCAGTGGGAACCGAGGTTGGGCTGGGCGCAGGAAGTCTGGTTTGCAGAACGAGACTCCCCAGGCCCAGTTCGTGGTCTTCGACTTTGCACTGTGCTGTGCTGATGGTGTGATCCCCTACACCTCGGTTTCCTCATCTGCGTAGGACGTGGATGCCTGTATTTTCATCGGGTAGTTATCAGAAGGATTAAGCAGAAAACCCAGTGAAGTTCTTAGCTCAGGTGCCTGGTGCTTAGTAACTGATCATTAATGAGAAACAGAATTTTATAAAAACAAAATTAGAAAAATTAAGGGGGTTGAATATTTGTCTTATCAGTGATACCTAATTTTTCCAAAGGGCATGTTAAGAGTATGAATATGTTTATATATGAGTAATAATTAATATGTTAATATGATTATGTATATTGTCAATTATCTGAGTCCTAAAGAGATTTGCAACTCTGTTGCCCATGGAAGTTACTGGGTTATTGGTATGATGTGTATACATGTATAATCACATATGCTCATATATGTGTGTGTATGCACACCCCCCCCACATGCACACACACACCTGTGTCTGGCCATTGTATACATTTAGTAAGCTGTCACAATACAACAGCAGGGCATAGGCCCCATACCTGCCCTGGAGCTGAGGAGGATCCCACAGCCAGCTTTAGCTTGGACTCCTCCGCTTGGGAAAGTGGACTGTCAGCCCCACAGTTGAACAGAAACCCTCCTGCCAGTCTCGAGCTCCCTGTGGGCTGCGGAAGCCCAGGGCGCTCAGGACCTGGGGCCCTCGGAGGCTGTTTCCTTCTGGCCCCACAGGCTCCGCCAGCCCCTGAAGGTGGGAAGGAAGAGACCTACCTGGACCTCGCAGAAAACTCCGGGCAGATCTGGCTGAGCCCCGGGCCTCGGGCAAGGCTTGGAACCTTCCAGAGCCTCAGGCTCCTTCTGTGGTATGCAGATTAGCTAATGTCACAGGATCAGCTGCAGGGTCCGGCTGGCTGTTCCAGTTTATAAGCAGGCTAGGTCACAGATGTGATAACGCCTCATCCCAGCTGAGAAGGAGGCAACTGCTTTCTGAAGTAGATTACTTTTATAAATGCTAAGGCAGGTAAATGACAGGTTGTCTGGTATAAGCCCGTGGTAATGTGAGCCGGCGTATTTTGTCCAGATCTGTCTTGTACGGATCTGTTTTCCTGAGTATGCCGTTTTTCACCTTGCAGTTGTTGTTAACATGTTGTGTTAGAGCGAAGAGAGAGCCAACTTCTGCCATGATCAGCTCCTCTACCCACGGGCCTCCCAACCTCGCATATCAAATCAAGGCCTGAGAAGTTTTTTAAAAATCCAGGTTTTCTACCCAGTCCATTCTGGTTAACTGAGCTAGATCATGTAGTGCCTGTTGAAGGATGTTATTGATCAACACTCGAATAAACCAAGTATTAAAATATACTATGTTTTTAATATTTTAAAAGGTGAATAAAACATACCATTAATTTATTTTCAGGCTATAAAATTAGGTTCAAATCTGTCTACTAAAAATCTTTCTGTCGATATACTTAAGATAACTTTGTAAAAAGCAATGTTTTAGGATTGGGTCCACAAATGCAAACCGATAACATATAAACATCATAAATTATCAGTTGTTTGACTGAATCAGGCTAACAGTTAAAACTGGTTTGTGTGTGTAGACAGAGCCTAAATGTGAGTCTTGTTTATTAAAAGACCACATTTTTGGTTAAAATTCTGAGTAGGGATTATGTGATGTATTATTTAAAAATGTATTAAAAACTACTTAAATTTCTTTTTCCCAAAGAGAATTTGTGATAAACTCTCTGCGATTCTTTGAGTGTCTTTGATCGCTTTGTCTTGAAGCTGAAGGAATTTAATAAGAAGAGCTGATGTCGACTGCACGCCGTGTCCGATACTGTTCTGCGGGCTTTGCCTGCGTCGCCTCACTTATTCCAGGTACCAGTCTAGCGGCGTAGGTGCCATCACCGTGCGTTTGCAGACGAGGAAACTACAGCTCATTCCAGCCCGAGGGGAATTCAAGCCAGGAGGCAAACGTCCAGCAGCCGTGCTTCCTGGCCGTGCAGTCCTGCTTCCCAGCATTACAGAGGCTTGTGGGGATTTTTAATGTTCAGTGACAGCTTTCTTAGTGCATGACAAACTATATGATAATAATAATAATAAACACGAATGGATGTAAATTTGGACTCTTGGGCAGATTTCGCAATGGCAATTGTTTCGAACCTCTGCTTGAAATATGCTTCTGTGACAGGCGGCCTGTTCTAGCAGCGGGATTTAGCAACGTTCACCCAGTCTGAATGAAACCACTGCATGATAATCAGAGGATGTTTCCAAATTAAATTTGTCCAGTGAAATTCTAAAGGAGAGCTAATATTGTAAATCAGGACGGCACACGCAATGCAAACTGTTAACGAACAGTTAATCGGGGAGAGTTAAAAACACGATTTTAATTTTAAGCATCATCCGTGTTTACTGAGCATCTCTTGTGTGCCAAGTGTTGGGATGCGAAGGGAGAACCTTCTTCCAGGAGCTCACAGGCTAGTCTGGTGGGAGAGAGAACCACGACAAGAGGTAATGAAAATATTTCTAGATGGATGTAAAGAGAGCTATAAATATGAAAGTGATATAATATAGGGAGAGTATGAAAAGGGACCATTTTCAAATAATAGCCCTCTGTTTCATGACAACACCAGTAGTTTCCAGAGGAACAAGTTACATATTAACTTGGGGGAAGTACTAGTGTTGTAACACTGAAGGAAATATTGATTGGGGATTGCGTGCTCTCGAAACCGGAAACAGTCCCTAGAGGCTTCGTTACCCAACTGCAACCAAGACAGACCAACAGACATTTCAGCGAGTACCAGTGTACCACATTTCTGACATTTGTGTATTTCAACACATTTGTTTTATTGGTGAAGTTGAAGTCACAGATGATCAGATATCCTTGACAGGAGCCCCCCATCCATATGCATTTAGAGAATCCCAAGAATCTGTGCGGGTGGCGACTGTAGGGCACAGAATAAGACTAGGAGAGCCTGGGTCAGTCTCTTCAGGGAATTAGATGTGTTTGTGCTCATTTTGAAGCAGAAGAAATACGCTTCTAGAGGAAAAAGAGAAACCCGGCTCTAATCCTGCCCACTGGAGTCCATGGCACAACTTCCAGATGGTGATATTCAGATTCTTTTGATATTTCTCCAGCTAGGGATATGAAATACATCTGAGGAAAGAAAAAACAAAACTTATGCCCTGGAAAAAAAATAAGCACATCCTAACTATTGACTATCTCCTGTCTGTATTTAATGAAATGATCACCTCCTGTTGCGAATATCATGAGGTCAGCGGTAGGTGCCACCAGAGTATAAACTTCATGGAGCCACACCTGGATTCCTGCTCTCACCTGTCCCGTCCACCTGGCATTCCCAGTGCTTCAGACAGGGTCTGGGATGTTGTAGGTGCTCAGAAATATGTGATGATCAAGTGACTGTAATGATTGACAGAGATGAGTGTAGAATGAAAGCCATTCAACAGAGAAGTACCTTTTAGCCATAATTTAAAATATGTGCGCAGACCATTGAGAAGTTCATGGTGGTGTTTGGTGATGCAATCTTCTCGAGCCTTTGCCTGGGTTCTTAAACAACTGAAGAGGAATAAGGAAGACTCAAGAAGGTATTTGAAAGAACACATGACTAATTCACAGATAAGAGAGGAATACAATGTTGGGGAAATTCAGTAGCACCAAAGACTGCAGCAGACTGAAAACAAATTGGGAAGTGGAGTCCCTTCACTGCGAGCTCAGGCAGCATTAGTATTTCATAAGTAGTTTTTGAGAATTAATTTGGAGAGGGAAGGATTTTCCCTTCCTTTTCTTTCTTTTTTTTATAGGCTGGTTCCCTATAACGAGCTGTTTTAACTGGACAAAAACGTTTATCTGGCACACACTTGCTCAAAACCCAGAGGGGAAAAAAAAAGCAAAGTTCCCTTAAGGATGTCAGCTCCTGACTACAGGAGTCAGTTTGAAAAATCTGAGTTTTTAAGAAGGTGGCAGAATTACATAATTATTCACAACTCATAAGAAATTAAAATACCTCTTCCAAATATGAAGTTGTGAGATAACAAAAACCACAAGTTCTAGACTCGCGGAGGGCGCGTGCATCTTTTGCTCTCCCACGCGGACACCCACGGCGGAGAGTCTAGGTGGCGCGGGGCGGCACACGTGGCCGTGCTCGCGGGCGTGCGGGGCGCGGAGGGGACGCCCTCTTGGGGAGGCTCCTTCTCGGCACCTGCTCGGGGGAGTTGGGGGCCTGGCTAGGGTGCTGGGGATGCAGGACACTGGGGAGCCAGGCGGCCCCCCCGGGAACCACCGAGCTTCCTTCTCGCCCACTCCCGACAGCGCTGCACAGGCTCCGGGGAGCCAGAGTCCCCCAGGAAAGCGCTGGGCGGTGGGAAGAACCTGTGGGGGCGGGGGGCATGTGCCTAGACGAGCCCAAGTGGCCTGTTGTTCTGGACGGAGGCCGTGCACTGTCATCCTGTTTGGGTACACTTTGAAAATCACAGCACCTCATTTAAACCAAGACTATTTTTAAAAAAAGCTACAGTTAACCTCTTAAGAATCCGGGGAGCTGCCTTCGGTGGACGCATTAAGCACCCTCACTCCCTCCCGTTTTAAGGAAGCACCTGCCTCAGCCCTGCGTGAGGCCCCGGGGATTCCGAAGTGCGGTGGATGGGGTTCCTGCCTGCAGGGAGCTTTCACCCAGTAGGGCCGGCAGGTGGGTACCCCGCGGGCAGTTGGATGAGTAAGCAGTGCACGGTGCTGACGAGAGGAGATGCGGCCAGGATGGGCACCCGGAGGCAGGAAGGAGGGGTTGGGGTGGGCCTGGCAGAGGAGGCTGAGACCTGGAGTGTGGAGTGGGCATGAGCCGGGGCACCAGAGAGCAGCCGGAGCTGGGATGAGGAGGCGGCAGACCTGCTGGCATGTCTGAGGAGGGGAGCCTTCCATGGGGAAGGCTGCAGAGGTGGGTGGAGGCCCTGGCAGAGCAGTACCGAGGTGCTGGGACTGGCCAAGGGGACGTGTGGACAGGCGTCAGCTGGGTGACAGTCCGGCAGCACTGCAGAGGCAGGACTGTGGGAACAGCTGTCAGTGTGGGAGAAAACCCACGTGGGGGAGCAACAGCACCCCGAGGCTGGGCGGCGGCGTGGAAGGCTGCAGAGACCTCAGAGGATAAGGTGCTAAGAAGTCCCAGGAATGATCTCAGTGGGAAGGTCCTGGTAGCCACACGGCCAGCGCAGTTACTGGACACAGAAGCCTCTCTGCGTTGGGCTAAAGAGTGGATGGAGGTGGAGGGTGGATCGTGGAGGACAGAGCAGTGACTCATTTTAAGGTACACCCTAGTGCTTGGCACATAGTGAGCACCTAATCCAAATATTTTATTAATAATTGGAAACCTCTCCCTGTATTTCTGTATGCCTTCATTAGCAATGTTCTTTCACCAGTATTATTTAATTTTTACAAACGGACATAACCTTGAACTTGACTGAGGAAGGGATCAAGCACAGATCGATCTAATTTGTATCTTTTCCACTTTTCCGGTTTGCCTTCATGAAGTACCCCCTACAGAAGGAGTCTTAGCTTTGAGTTGTATGTTAACTGCCAAGACATGGAATTCAAGAAATAATTTCCACCACATTCTGTTGAATACCTACCACCTGCCAGGAACGTGTGAGGGAGGCATGGCTGCTGCCATTTGGGAACTCATGGTCTAGTTTCTTTGCTTAACAATGTGGAAATGGGATTAGATGGAATTCTCCGAAGAAGCAATATCCTAGGAGGAGTTAGGGCCAAGGAGCGCCAGCAGCATTCTGTTTGTATGTGGAGCATTTTATGGGACCAGAGAACTTAGAGAAACATGTGACAATAAAACAATTACTACAAGGATAAGAGCGCCGTCTTCAATAAATCCCACCTATGGAGAATTAACTAGCCTTATGCCACAGTAAGTCTGACAGTGAAGGGGTTAAAATAATAAATAAATGACTTTATTTAGACTTGAGCATTTCTGGCATATTTTCTAGATTTTTTTTTTTTTTTGCCACAGTATTTGATGTGACAGCTTTTGTTTGCTCACACTTGTCTCTCTTTTAAAATTCTCATATCAGCAGTAAAAGCTATTTCTTTTTCCTGTAACATCTTGAGCCCGGTATCCAATGATGGGAGAAATTGCTCTTGCATTACTTGAAATTATAATATTATGGCTAATTTTGGGGGGAGAAAAATTAATGTAATTTAGATCTCAAGGCACTGAAGACATCGCAGCCAGGTCATTTGCGACATTATTGCAATTAGTCACCCATGATTGTCTTGGCCCTGGGGTGGGCCTTGGCGTGCAGAACTGAGGTGCTGGGACTGGCCAAGGGGACGTGTGTTCAGGCGTCCGCCGGGGGTGACAGTCCAGCAGCACTGGAGAGGCAGGACTGTGGGAATAACTGTCAGTGTGGGAGAAAACCCACGCGGTGGGGGAGGGGACAGCACCCCGAGGCAGGGCGGTGCTGTGGTTGGCTGCGAGTGAGGCCCCCCATTTGTGGCGTTCTGCAGAAATGCTGATGTGAACCCTTCCCCGTCAAGGGAAGGACGGTCATCTTCCTTTTTGGAGGGGATGATCCTTGACGAGCTCAGGTTAGGGAGTGGAGAGTCTTGGACCTTCCCCTGACTCACCGTTGGGAGGAAGTGAGCAAGTGGAGGGACTGTGAGGGTGCTGCCATCTCTAAGCCCAAGACCACTCTTGGGTCCTCTGTCGCATCCCCCTTGGATCTTTTGTCATTCCGAACACGCGAGCACTGCTGCAGAGAGTGCCTCTTTGAAATAGATGGTAGCTTTCCGGTACTGATTATTTCTGCGCGTGGAAAGGTTACAGAGGGGAGTCTATCTTTTCTCGACTCTGCAAGATCATTCACAGACTATAAACAAACCAGGATCTGTCGGCTAATCATTTTAAGAGCAATTTTGAAAAGAGATGTTCTATTTCCTCAGTCCGCGGTCCTCTTCAGTCTCCTTCGCTCTCCACGGGCCTCTTCGGGTCAGTTCCGCTCCACGTGAGGGTGTTGATTCTTTGGCCGCTGGTCTCCAAGTGAGGACACATATGATCTGTGCCTGGCTAACGGGAACGCTTCCTCCTTGCGTCTTTTGGTGGGAGTGGGTGAAATGCATTCTGCAGTTTTCGGAGTGCAGGGCCCAGGCAGTCTCAACCGGCTGGTATTTCCTAAACTTTTCTGTGTGCGTTGTTGAAAGCACAGCCTTACCACTGTAAAGAAGGACACGGAAGAATCCAATGCCAGTGGAATTCTGTAATGTGGGCTGCAGTATAAACTGTGGTAGGGTTGAACTGAGGACTGTTCTAGAAAAACCTGCTAGTAATTAAGCTCTCCCTCCAGCAAGGTAAACGCTGAGTCTGAAGTATATTAGTACAAAGAAGAGTGAAACCTTTGTTAGTGGTTACACTATTTTTTTTTTCTCTTTTTTAATGTAAGTAAATAAAGAATTCTGGCAAGATGAAAAAAATCTCGTATCTCATTACTAACCTAAGGAGAAAAAAACAAAAGATGTAGCCATTGTTGGTTGCATATTTTTAAATCACTGAGGTCAGAACAAAACTTAGATTACCCTGTTTCAGCAATTCCCAAACAATGTTCCGGGGAATATCAGATAGTTCCTGGGGAGGGTGAGCGAGGGGAGAGGGAGATTTCATGGCCAACTCAGCTTCAGAAACCTTGCATGTTACTTCCCCTCCTCTGGAGATTTTCAGTGCACTGTAGTGTCTTAGAAGAGGGAATGCCATCTGCCTTTGTGAATCCGGCACTTTCTCATGCTGAGCGACCACAAAACCCTTTTTCACAGGGCACCTGCTCACGTCTTAGGGGAATTGCTACTCACTTTGTCTGCTTGTTCTACCTGCCACCCTTTCTTTCCTGCTCTGTGCTTGCTTCACAGCACTTTATCCAGGTCTGTGTTATCATACAGCTTGTTGTGATGTGTGTCTCCTGCTTTCAGGGTAGACTGCACACTTGTTAAAGACAGATACTTTTACTTTTCATCTCTGTGTCCTCAAAGTGCTTACCTGGTACGATTACGGGAGTATTCAATGGCAGTTTGCTGGAAACTGTGGATCACCGAAGGACCTATGCGCATTTTGGAATCTGCTAGTAGTGAGGAAGGTTAGAAACAGAAGTTTGGGAAGCAGGAGAGACCATGGAAACAAACTTGCAGGGCTGGTCCAATCCTATTCTCCCCCTTCCCGCGTCCCGTTTCCTCAATGGGAAGCAGATACCGTTGATAGACTCTTTATCTTTCTGTGTACACAAAAGAGTAAAACCATGTAGAAAACTCTTCATTTTAAAATTAGGAGAAGACACAGTCGGATGGCCTAGAGCTCCAGGTAGACACAGATGAGGCTCACCAGTGCAGCTAGGTGAATAGCATCGAGTTTTCATGAAGGGCTTTAAGCAGTGTGCGCAGGGCTTGGAAGAGCAGACTTAACCACTGGAGTCTTCACTTTCCTGAGCAATCAGAGTGTGTGACCCTCCTCTGCAAGGAGCTCAGGGCTGTCACCAAGAGGGAGCCTGGCAGGACAGTGCCGTGGCCCAGGACCGTGGGAAGAGCGTGGGCTTCAGAATCTGACCGTCTTGGTGCCTCGTAACAGCGGCTCCATTTTTCAGTCCTATGATCTTGGACCAGAGTTTTGATTTCCTTATTTTTAAGTATTTTAAAATGTGTATTTTCAATGTTTATCATATTTTATAGAGATTTATAGTGTTTTAAAAAATATTTTGCATTTCAATTTTAATAACACCTATCTCACGAGATAATTGTAATCTACATAGATACTTAAATGTATCCATTTGCATGTCTTTATACATTCATTTAGATATGGAACAAAATAAAGGAGGGTGCACACTGGGTTATTAATGTGGGTTATCTGTGGGAGGCGGTGCTTGCAGGAAGAGGTGGCTGGGGGTGGCAGCCAGCCTTCAGGTAGGGAGTCCCCAGAGGCATGAACATCAGGAGGTGCCTATGTGTGGTCTCTTCCCCCAGTGAACAGAGCTGACCTGAGTAACCAACAGAATATTGTGAAATGAAGACGTGGGGCTTCTGAGGCTGGCTCATAACACACCTTGCAGCTTCCGCCCTGTTCTCTCTCAGTTTCTGCTCTGGGGGTCGCCAGCCGCCATGTTGCGAGGCCACTCAAGCAGCGCTGTAGGAAGACCCAGGTGATGAGCACAGAGGCCTCCCGCCAGGAGCCAGCACCAACTCGCCACCACGTGAGGGCTGGGACCAGGTCTTCCAGCCCCAGTCAAGCCTTCAGATGATTGTCACCCCATCTGTCTTTTGACTGCAATCTTATGAAAGACCTGCCACTCAGAACCGCCCAGCTAACCGCTCCCAGATACCTGACCTCCAGAAACTCTGGGTTCATACACGTTTTTTGTTGTTTTAAGCTGCTAAGTTTTGAGTCACTGCTCTGTGGAGCTGGATTACTAATACAAATCAGGGGGGAGAGAAAGCAGACAAAAAGAGAAAGACTGCACTGAGCAAGTATGACATGCATGTGATGATTTCATTCACATAGAATTTTATAAAACGCGCAGAAGGAAACTAGCAACATATGTAGTTAGATATGTACCCACTGACTTGTAGGAATGTCTGTGTTACAGTGTCAACTGTCAAGTGACAAATATAAATTATGAAATAATGTGTGAGGAAGGATGCTATTTTGGTACGGAGAAGCAACAAGCCAGCCCTCCATGTGTGTGTGGACCTGCTTGTCTGTGATCGCCGAGGCCAGGGGAAGGCTGTGGGCCGGGGGCGTGGATGGGGCACTTGTATCTGCCTTTGTATGTCCTTTTCTTGCGTTCTTTCACTTGTCCCAATAAGCTTACGTTATTTTTGTAATTTGAGACTGCAAGTAAATAAATATTTTTAAAAATTAAAAATAAAGTGGTTGAAAATGAGAAGGAAATCTTCTGCAAACTGTTTGGCATATGGGGGCATATGGAGGCCAGAAAAAAAAAAAAAAGGTTCTTTTTTGTGTCACTGACCCATTTGGTGGTCCTAATTGGGTGGTCTGGTGAAGCCTACAGACTCTTTCTCAAAGTAATGTTTTTAAATCAATGGACTAAAATACAAAGGGCTGTAAAGGAAAATTGTTCTATTGAAATAAAGTTATAGTATATCAAAAGCCAAATTTGCGATGTAGTAATATGTGTGCTTCACTCTTAATATTTTTAGTAAGATCTAGCAGTAAATCTAACGACAACCATAATTTCAAAGTAGCGATGAGTGTATGTAATATTTTGAGATACCTTTAACAACTTTAATGCCATAAGAAAACATTCGTGATTTCTATTTATGACAAAGTCACGGGAACTGCAAACAGGACTGAGGTTTCTTGTCTAAGTTCACAGTTGAAGCAAGTGTTCTAAATGTCTGATGGAGAGTAGAGGTAGAAATTTTTTCCCCGTTCAAGTTTGCAGACCCCTTTGCAGTAAGTGGTCACTAGGAATAAGTCAAAGTCAAGTTCACTTCCTCTGGGGAACGTTAGTTGGTAATTTACGAAATCAAGTCCTGGTGGATAGTGAGACCACGGAAGGGCAGATGCTTGGGCGTGAGGTCTGTCAGCAGGCAGGCCGTGGGCGCAGATGCAGGTGGACGCTAGCGGGTGGTCACCAAGGCCAGCGGGACGCAAGGCGGTTGGTGCCGTGCGCCCACCGGCTCCAAGCCCTTGGCAACGGTGTTCGGTGGCAGCCAGTGCACAGTGCCCTATGCTCCCCTTCCTCGCTGCTTTTAATTTTTAATTAAAAAAATTTTCTGCTTTCATCCACGTTTTCCCATTTTGTTTATTGGTAGCATTTCTTGGCGGTTGTTTTCGGGAGGTATTACTTAGAGCTAACCTTCCGTCATTCCTGGCTCTCTTGAAGTTGAACAATCCACAGGATTTTTCTGGGAGCCCCAGGACTTGGGTAGACACACTAATGACACCTCCCCTTTCTCCCAGGACCCCTTTGAGGGTGAAGGTAAACCCTGTCATTTGCCACTGTGTCTGACAAATTGGTAAGAGCCAAAGACCCAGACCCAGAGACGGAGGCCCTGATGCCTATTTCTTGGGTATTCTCGACCAGCCAGTCACTTAATCATGTGTCAATATTTATCGAGTGCCTATTCTGCGTGAGGCACCTTGCTAGGAGCTGTACTGCGGCAGTTATCACACTGTGTGTCACAATACATTCGTGGGTTAGTAAAAGTAATCCGCTAGTAACTCATTGGTAATGAGTCCTGACCACCATGTACAAAATGAAATAGAAAACAACAGAAATCATTAATGATAAAGGCAAATATTCTAACATGAAGTGCATGTCTCAGATGTGTACTAGATTACAATGCACAGCATATTTATTTCTTATTTTGGGTCACTGTCAAAATCTTGGAAAATCCCTGCTGCAAGGAATATTCATTCAGCAAACATGACAATTTAGAGTTCTCCTATGGTTAAAGTCGTGGCTGAGCGGCACGGTTAACACAGCAACCGCAGATGCATGAAAAACTAACAACATGAGGGGCAGCAGCACAGCTCTGGTAGACACCTGATGGAGCACCTGCACAGGTGAGATGCCGGGCTGGGCGATGCGGCGGGTAGACCCAGGCTGGCAGTTCCGTGGGAACGCAAGTGTCTGGAGGTCAGGCCGGGTTCGTGGTGCGGGCAGAAGGGGTAGGAGAGGTTGAGATGTGACGGGCCAGTCCTTGGAGAGCACCTGAATTTCACAGGCTATGCGAAGGAGCTTTACTTTATCCTAAGCGCAGGGGATGCCAACAGGTTTTAAACAAGGAAGTGACCCAATACAATATGTTTTCAGAAAATGTCACCCTGGATACCCCATGACTCGTAAATTGAAGGGGGGCAAGACCAGAGGCAGGAGCGCCCCCGAGGAAGTTTTGCAGAAGTCCTGGCTGTGGCCTTCTCCATGTGGGCCAGAGTGCTAACAGTGAGGGCGGAAACGGGTGATTGTGGACCGAGAAGAGATTTAGGAGGTCGCAACTGGAGCAGAGGTTGCAAACTTGTTTTGTGAAGGGCTAGATGGTAAATATTTTAGGCTTTGTGGGCTACACT
>VBSM01001979.1:2277658-2288853 GCA_008086735.1 Cheirogaleus medius
TTGTGACCTCCCCCCAGTCCTGCGGTGTCTGGCACGGAAAGAGCCGCTCTTCCTTAGAAACTTGTATTTCTTCCGAGCTCAGTGTTTTCCACTGTCCTCATTTATTTACCACCCATCCCCCACTGCCACCCTGGTCCCCAGTGTGTTAGGCAAACAGTCACTTAACAAGACACTGTGACGAGTCTTAGAGGTAGACATTTTTTGAGACACGGGAACCCAGAGAATGCTGGGGTGCCGCCCAAGAAACAGGACCCCTCAGGTGCCTAAGAGACAAGGTCGCGTGTGCCACACGCTCTTGCGGACTCTGGGGAGACTCCGGTTCACAGCCGGCCGTGGGTGTGTCCTCGGGGAGCGGTCGCCCTTGACTGACCGCGGCAGGAGAAGGGGACTGACTCGGGCAGCCTAGGGCAGGGGGGAGTCCAGCAAGGATGTGGTCTCTCCGCATCCGCCTCCAGCCTGATCCCATGGGGCACTGGGCACGAGCCGCACTGCAGGTGGGTTGCGCCTGGACGTGGGGCTCTCATCCCCCAGTGTGCACCTGCCTTGTGCAGCCTCTCCGGCGAGGTGGAGGGAGGAAACCCTTGCAGAAGGAGGCAGGTGGGAGCGCCCAGCACCCAGCAGCCGGGGGATGGCTACGCTGCCCTGGCAGGGCGGTCTGGGAGGATCCCCAGCAATGCCAGGTTTCACAGGAAAGTTCTTAACTCTCTGGGAGGGTGACGTGAAGCTGATTGTTCCCCAAGATAATCCCAGTGGGAGATCCAAGGGCTGGTTTAGAGGATGTTGTCTGGGGAGCGGGCTCCCTGCTTCTCTTTCAACATTGTGTGCTGCCGTCATTTCAGCCTAGGATAGGCCGCCTGAGGCCTGACTGCCACACAGATGCCACCTTCTGTGTGAGATCTGGCAAGGAGGCCTCTCTGTTGTCTGCTGTCTGACAGAATGTCCGACTTGTTTTTTTGGAATAGGTTGTGCTCCAGTTGGGCCAAAACGGAATGGCTACTTCCTGGTACCGCCCCGTGGTGCCGAGGGCGGCTGTCCCCAGGCCGCCGTTTGGTTGGCCCACTTCCCCTGCCAGCAGGTGTCGTCAGGGACAGCGAGGTTATGACGGTCATGAACTTGGCCTTGTTAAATATTTTGCAGGCTCCCTGTGTTTGAAGTCCTGTTGCCTCTCCAGGACCTGCTGGCCAGCCACGCATTCCAGGAGAGGCTGCTTCCGAAAAGGGAAAGGGAACCGAAACGACTGTTGACATGGGAGTAGCCGGAGAGGAGCTCTCCGGAATGAACAGGGACTCCGGGCATGCCCGGCCCCTGCCGGCCGGGGCACAGTCACAAACAGCACGATTCCGGGGCCCTCTGAGAATGACCGTCTGCCGCTTTCCCCTGTGATCCGCACCCGCTCTTGCTGTACACACTGTAACCTGTGGTCATGAGGAAGGAGTGTCAGGAGAATCAAGGCCAGACTGAAAAAATATGGATCTGGACAATTTGTCCTTTTGGAGAAGTTCAAAGTTCTCCCGTGGCTCAAAGCACAGCACGCGCTGTCCAAAACTCTCCCAGCCAAACTGGCCGATCCTGTCACTTGGGTCACAGAGTGTATCCTTTGACCAGACTCTCTGGTCTCCTGGGTGCCTGTCTCTGGCCGTCCCCAGCGCAGGAAGAGTGATGTGAAGATACCACCGGTTGAATATCAGGGTTAAGTCTGTGTGGCATCCCGTGCAACACAAGTGTGTCATTTATCTAATGAGTTTGTCAGTTATCCAATTATTAATAATTTTTTCCAGTCATCCAATAATGGGAACCTGTGCCAGCCTGTTCAGGCTGCTATAACAAAAATGCTGTAGACTGGGTAATTTATACACAGAATAAATTTATTGGTCACTGTGCTGGGGGCTGCAGAATCTGAGCTGAGGGACCAGTAGATCCGCAGCCGGTGCAAGCTCTTTGCTCCATGGGCGACGCCTTCTTGCTTTGCTCACACGGAGCAGAGGGGCCAGCAGGCTCTCTCGGGCCTTTCTTACAAGGGTGACGTCCTGATCACGAGGGCTCCACTCCTGTGACTTAATCCCCTCCCCAAAGGCCCTGCCTCGTCATACCATAGCACTGGGGATTAGGTTTCAACATGAATTTTGGAGGAGACACAACCATTCAGAGCATAGCAAAATCCCTCACCTGAAAATTCTCTACGGGATATCATCGTTCTGGTTTGTCTATTTCTGGAAAGACAAAACAAAATGAAAGCAAGAAAAAGATATTACTAACACTCCATTTCATCTTGTTTCTTTTTAACAGTTTAAGAAGTGCTCTGTGAAGAGCGCTTTGCCTGTTGGAGACCAGTGCAGTCCTTTGCTGGCAGGCTGGAGAGCACGCCATTGGACCTGTGGAGGTGACTGGGTAGGCGGGGACTCTTTCTTGTTAGTTTGCATGAGGAATTAAGGAAGGGTGTGTGTCCTTTGGGACAGGTGAGGATTGAATTGAAGCAAAATGTTGTTTATGACAGCGGCTCTCAATCCTATCAGACCTGATGTCCCTTTCCATAACAAATATTTTGTAATGGCCAGTGGCAAACATGGCTACAAACCCCCATCCGTGTGTGCACTCCTTTGCAATGTGACATTGCTCCTCTTCTCGTCAAACAGCGGTGTCCGTTTCTCTGCCTCCTTGCATGCAGGCTGGCCTTGTGATTAATTATCTCCAGTAGAATGTGGTGGACACGATGCTGGGTGACTTCACAGCTAAGGCCTCGAAGGCTCTGTAGCTTCTCTCTTCTCCCTCTTGAAACCCAGGCACCCTGTGAGGAAGCCTGAGCTAGCTACTTGGAGAGGTGACATGAAGGAGAACTTAAGTGCCACAGCTCACAGCCCTACCCAACTGCCCTATGTGTGGCCATCCAGGACTGGCCAGTCCCCTGCTGACCTTGCAACTAAACACAAAGACAAAGTGCACTCAAGCATCGTGCTGTGAGCAGAGGTGAGCCATCCCAGCTGAGCCCTGCCCAAAGTGCCAACCTATAGGATTGTGAGCAAAGAAGTGGTTATTGTTTTAAGCCACTAAGTTTTGGGGTAGTTTGTTATGCACCAATAGATAACTGATGTTTCTCTTTATTTACTTATTTGTTTTGGAAAGTCATAGGTTATATAACCGATTATGCATATAATTAAAAAGAAAAATGTAATATCCTAATTGTAATACAAGGGGATATAAAAGAAAAGTAATTTATATTAAAATAATATGCAAATGCTAGAGCAAAACTATGCTTAAAGTCATAACGAAACAGTTAAATGTGCCCAGAATCACCACAAGCTCATCTACTGCAAGTGCAGATTGCTACAGTGATGACGACTCAGCTTGAGTGGTATTGTCATCAGTGATGTGGTTTTCTGGAATGGTAATTGGTTGAGTACAGAAAACAAGAAATAGTTTTACCTCTATTGACATAGCAGTCACATTCTTAGAAAATTAATTTTATATGAAAACTGTACCCCAGACTTCCTTTGTGTTTATACATACAATGGAGTTGCATTCTGGCCTCAGATAATTATAAACACATTCAAAAGCTGAAAGAATTCATCACCAGTAGACCTGCACTATGAGAAAGATTAAAGGAAGTCCTTTAGGCAGAAGGAAATTGATATCATATAGAAATATGGATTTTCACAGGAGAATGAATAGCACCAGAAATGGTAAATACATGGGCAGATATTTAAGATATTTTACATATTACTTAGATCTCTTTGAAAGATACTTGACTATCTTAAAAATAATAATGCATGACAAAAATAGTACAAAGATCAGGAGGAAAAAATGGAAATATACTACTGCGTGGTTCATATCCTGTATATAAGTGATACAAATCTGTTGGATGTAGACAGCAATAAATTAAAAATCTATGCTATAAATCACCAAGTCACTATTAAAATAACAAAACAAAGACATATAGCTAAAAAGCTAACAAAAGAGATAAAATTATAAAAAATACACAGTTAATTTGAAAGGAGAGAGAAAACAAAGAAAAAACAAAGAACAGATGAAATGAATAGAGAACAAACAGCAAATTTATAGATTTAAGCCTAATTATACCAATAATTACATTAAATGCAAATGGGGAGATACCCCAATTAGAAGGAAGAGATTGTAAGAATGAATAAAAAAATAAGACCCAATTATATGCTACCTATTAAAAAAACCCAAAATTCACCTTAACTATACAGACAGAAGGAGATGGAAAAAGATATACCATGATAATAATAAATTTCAGAGCAAAGAATATTATTAGGGGTAAAAAAGGTCATTTCATAATGACATTGAAGTCAGTTCAGTGAGAGTGTGTCTTCACAATTTATACACGTAATAACAGAACTTCAGAACAAATGGAGCAAAATCTGGCAATTTCAGTCAGGGATTTCAAGACACTTCATTCTATAATTGATAGAACAAGGAACAGAAGATCAGTGAGGACAGAGAAGACAAAGATGCTATCAACGACCTCCACCTAATTATCATTTATAGAACACTCTACCCAGTGATATGAAGATGCCCCTGCATTTCAACTGGGCATGACATAGCTACCAAGATAGATCATATTCTGGCCATAAAACAAATCTCAATAAATTAGAGGTTTCAACTCATACAAAGAATGCTGTCTAACCACAATGGAATCAAATTAGCAATCAGTAACCGAAAGATAGCTGGACAATTCCCAGATATTTGGAAATTCAGTAACACACCGGTAAGTAACCCATGGGTCAGAGAAGAAATCAAAAGAGAACTTGGAAAGTATTTTGAACTGAGTTAAAATAAAACACTATGTATCAGACTTTGTGGGGTGCTACCAAAGGGGTACTTGTGGAGAAATTTGTCACATGAAACACCTATATTAAAAAAGAGAAAGATCTCCAATCAACAACCTCAGTTTCCACCCTAAGAAATATGAAAATGAAGGGAAAAGTAAGCTCCAACTAAGTAGAAGAAAGGAAATTAAATAACACCAGAGTGGAAATCAATGAAAAAACCCACAGCAATAGAACAGGGAAAAATCAATGAAACCAAAAGCTGATTATTTAAAGAGAACAAGAAAATTGACAAACCTCTATACAGACTGATCAGGAAAAAAGAGAGAGGAAACAAATTGACAATATTAGAAATGATAAAGGTGCTATCACTATAGAGTACACAAGTTATTTTAAATAAAATCAGAGAATAATATGAAAAACTTTATGCCAATAAATTTGTAACTTAGAGGAAATGGACAAATACTTTGAAAGACAAGAATTACCAATGCTCACAATAAAAATTAAATAACTGGAATGGCCCTGTACAATGCAATCCCAATCAAAATTGAATTTGTAGTTAAATACTTTCCCACAATGAAAATGTCAAGCTAAAATGGCTATACTGGTGAATTCACCAAACATTTAAAGAAGAAATAGAACCAGCTCTCCACAAACATTTTTTAAAAATTCAAGAGGAAGAAACTTCCCAACTCACTGCATGAGGCCAAGACAAGACAAAGGCATTATAAGAAAAGGGAATTATGGACCAATGTCCTGTATAAATATAGATGCAAAAATTCTAAACACAATTTTAGAAAATTGAATCAAACAATATGTAAAAAGGATAGTACATCATGACCATGTGTGGTTTATCTCAGGAATGCAATGTTGATTTAATGTTAGACAATAAATCAATTTAATATGCTATATTAACACTATATGATGTGATGGTGTTGAAAATCTGATGAATATACAAAAAAGCTACCAGAACTAAGAAGTTAGCTTAGCAAGGTTTCAGGATACAAACATAAATACACAAATATCAATTGTGTCTCTGTATATTAAGAATGAAAAAATTATAAATTGAAATTAAGAAATGTCTTTTATAATAACATCAAACATATAAAAATGTAAGGATAAATCCAACAAAAGCTGTGCAAGTTATGCACACTGAGACATACAAAACATGTTTGCTGAGAGAAATCAAAGAAGATGTAAAGAAGTGGAGACATATATTATGTCTGTGGTCAGCAGAGTCCTTATTGTTCACATATATCAATTCTCCCAGTCGCTATATGAATTTAATGCAATTTCAGTCAAAATCTCAGCAGGTTTTTTTTTTTTCTTGTAGGACTTGACAAACCAATTCCAAAATTCCTGGGGAAATATAAAGAAACTAGAATAATCCAAATGACTTTGAAAATAAAGATTAACATTATTTGATTTCAAGACTTATAAAATGATAATAATCAAGCCTGAGAAGTATTGGCTTAAAAATAGACAAATATGTCAGTGAAGCAGAATAAAGTTCAGGAATAATCCCACACGTATATGAACAACTCCATAAACTAGTGGTGAAAGGATAATCTTTTTAACAATTGGTACTGGGACTTTGATTCAAACATATACAAAATTGAACTTAAAATGGATCCTAGTCCTAAACATAAAATCTAAGGCTGTAGAACTTTTAGAAGAAAAATAGGAGAAAACTTTTATGACATTGGGTTAGGCAAAGGTTTCTTAGATATAACAACTAAAATATGATCCGTAAAATAACAAATTCATAAGTTGGACCTTATCAAAATCAAAAACTACTGCTCTTCAAAAGGTGTTCTTAGGAGAACAAGAATTCTGGGAGAAAATATTTATAAACTGTGTATCTGATGAAGACTTGTGACCAGAATATTTAAAGTACTCCTAAAAACTCAGTGATATGAAAACAAATAATTTAATTAAAATTTAGGCAAATAATTTGAACACATACACGTCACCAAAGAAGATACACTGATGGCGGATAAGGGCATGAAAAGATGCTCAGCCTTACTAGTCAGTAGGGAGCCGTAAATTTAAAAAATGAGATGCCATTGTACGTCAGTTAAAATGGATAAATTAAGAAGATTGACCATAGCAGGTGTTGGTGGGGATGTGGGGCATCTGAAGCTCTGGAAGTGAGACTGTGGAATGAATAAGACTCTTTGGAAACCAGTCTGGCAGCCGTTCCACCCTCCCCACCCCCCGAAAAATGGCACGTGTGCGAACATACATCCATACCAAGGCTTGGACCCATTTGTGTCCAAGCTTTATTTGTAATTGCCAGTGTCTGGAACCAACTCAAATGTCTACCCATAGGTGACTGGAATAACTGTCGTACATCCATACAGTGGAATACAACTCAATAATAAAAAGAAATAGACTGCTAACATGTGCTACAACATGGATGAATCTCAGGATGATTGTGTTGCGTGAAAGAAGCCAGGTAAATAGAGTACGTACAGTATGAGTTCACTTATATAACATTCTAGAAAACACAAACTAAGAATAATCTATAGTGACAGGAAACAGATCAATGTTTGCCTGAAGATGGTGAGAAGTCGGGGGGCGGGGGGAGGAGTACATAGAAGCATCACAAGTGGGCACGAGGGAACTTTTCTGTGTGGGGGTGATGATATTTTTATTATCTTGAGTGTACTGATGGTCTCACAGGGAGAGGTATATATCACTTAAAATTGTATATGTAATACACTTAAATATATGCAGTTTATTATATATCCGTTTTACACTAATAGAGTTGTTAAAGATTCAAATAGCACCTTGTAAACAATGTGATCAGCAAAATTGTTTCCCCCCCATTTTCCAAATGCCCCCCGACCTGAGAACACTGGTTGAGAGTAATGAAATCACTGTTGGTGGTTTACTTTATTTACCCTTCATCCTCCTCCTATGTGCCGTGTCCCAGGAGACATGATCCCCGCAAAACTCCCTGCTATGGTTGACTTTGTTCTCCCTCCCAGGGGCAGCGCCAAACCCTGTCCATCCTGAGGATCTTGCTTTTTCTTGCCATCTTTGTAAACTCTTTGAGTTTTCTAGGTCTGACTTAGTTTAACAAACAATTATTGACAGCCTATATCTCAGCTCTATTCTGCTTAACACCATGAGCTGTTTAAGGCAGAAGTTTTATCTTACTTTCCTGCTAATTTATTAGTATCTAGCCTAATAAATGCTGTATTGACTTGTTATTCTAGCACATAGATACTGTAATTGTGTTCTTTGCTAATGATTTTTTTTTTTTTGTATTTACTTTCTCTCTCTTTTTCTATATCCTTGCCTTTAGCACAGACTTAACACAGAGGAGGTGACTAATATTTATTGATCAATTATTTTGGGGGAAGAATAGATAATCTATTAATAGTTAATAAGCAGCCTGAGAAGTTTCTTGCTATGTCAGTACCCACTTATTAAATAGTAATGCCTTAACAATGTGCTTGACTGGACAGAACCATTCCCTCTTGTAAAAAATGAAAACAAAAAAGCTAATGTCTAGGCCTGTGTGGACCAGTTACTTCATTCCCCAAACATCTGTTGTTTTATTGGCTACGGCGTGACGTGGTCCAAATAATGCTAATTAATTTACCTAAAAAAGCATGACACTAATAGGTACTACTGGGCATGTTGTTGATTTAGCCTTAAGCACTCCCGTTTTACATAGTATTTGATTTTTATGGTAAAATCTGAATCACTGAGATTAGAATGGATTTAGATTTATTTATCAAATTCAGAAATATTAGAACCAGAGAGGAGAAACTGAAATATTAAGAAGACAATTTTAGAACATATAAAAAGAAGAGCAATTGTACATAACTTGTGGTGCTGTTGTGCAACAGTTATGCCCAAGAGAGGGATGCATCCTACACCATGTGCTTTCAGAGGGTTTAGGTGAATTCATGATCACTCTATAGCTGGCCAATAGAGGAGCTCAACAGTGTTTGGGGGTGAGGTCACTGTCTGACCTCTTGGGGACTGATTCTTGGGAAGGAAGGGATACAGTTACAAACCCAGCACTGGGCTGGAGATCTTTGGCTTGATACATTGGCTACTTTATAAACTAAATACATTTAACCAACTCTGGATTATACATAGAATTCATGCTCATTGCATGTAGTAAACGAGAAAATGCTGAAAAGTGTAAAGAAATAGATGACTCATTCTCATTATGCAATGATAAACACTATGTCTGTGCTCTTTTTGGTAAGTATACATTTATTTTTCTAATATTTTATATAAAAAATTTCAAATGTATAGCAACATTAAGAAAAATTTTCAGCACACATATACCCACCCCTAGCTCCTGCCATCACCATTTTACTACGCTTGCTTTATTGTGCAGTTATCCATCTGTCTGTCCTCCATCCCTCCATTAATCCATCTTTTTTTATTGATGCATTTCATCATACTTCTCTGTAAACAATTCAGCATGCATATCACGAGTTCAGTTTGTTCTTTTTCCTTTGATGTAAAATGCCAGAATCTTAAGTGTGCATTCATTCCCTGGGCGTAGCTCTAAAGTGATCCCTAATTATACTCACACCCTGCGCAGTCCCCTGTAACTTGCTTATAACAAGTGGCAATTGCAGAGGCGGTAGGAGGTCTCTCCCATGATTAGGTTATATTGTTCGAGACTCCATTTAGCTAGAAAACTGGAGCGAGAGACTTCTCGTGGGCTTGGTGCAATAAGTGACCATACTGGAAAAGCTGACGTGACGAGGAACTGTGTGTCACTCCTACGACCTGAGGGTGGTCTCAGCAATCAGCTGGGGCCCTGGCTCATACACCTGCAAGGAAATAATTCCCCAAACAACTGAGCAAGCCTGGAAGTGGCTTCCTCCCCGGGTGAGCCTCGACGTGAGAATGAGCACGCAGACTTCTAGAGTCCCGAGCAGAGGACCCGAGTGTGTCATGCTCAGACTTCTGACCTCCAGAGACCATGAGATAATACACGTGTGTTGTTTTACACGTAACTGGAAACTGGGGGAGGGAAAATCCTTGCTCAACAGTGGCAGAAAGCTCAGCAACATCGTCATCTGCAGTTATGTGGAACCGGAACTCGTAGGAGAGGAACTTGGTTATGCAGCTAAGGAGGATTCCAAGCAAAGTGTCGAAAGCATCCCCGGGTTTCTTCTGGCTGTTTACAATAGTAAAATGTGAGAGGAGAGAGAGAAATCAAGAGAAGAAATGTTCAACACAAAGCAACTAAGACTTGATGATTTTGAAAATTCTAAGCCTCTCTAGATGGCAACAGACGCTCAGATTAAGACAGCGTGGCGTAGAGAAAACGTGGAGGGTGTGACTGGACAACCTTTCAGTAAAACCCGAACGACCAAAAGGTCAGCGTATTCGGTCACACGAAGGGTTCTTGCAAGAGGGCATGTCTCACAGATCCTGTCAATCAAACCAGAGGATCTAGAAGGTCTCAGGGTATTGCCCTTCGGTGTCTCTCTCTTGCTCGCAGACAGGACCAGAGACTCTTGTGAGCTTGGTGAACAAAGTGGCCCTTTTTGAGAAGCCCACATGGTGAGGCACCTTTAGGGCTCTGGGACCTCGGGGTGGTCTCCATGCGATAGCTAGCAAAAAGCCAGGGCCTGCGGTCCAACAGCCACGAGGAAATGGATTCGGACAACAGCATGAATGAGCTTGGAACCAGGTTTTTTTCCCCCGGTCGAACTGTCAAGTGAGAACACAGCCCGGTCGTGCCGGTTGCAGCCTTGTGGGATCCTGAGAGGAGGACCCAGGTAAGGGTGCTTAGACTTCTGACCGACAAAACTGTAAGATAATAAATGTGTATGGCTGTAGGCCTCTAGGTTTGTGGTCACACATTCAGCAACAGTAGAAAACAAATATACACTGAGTTTTGGCAAATTCATACTCTGCAACCCAAACCCCTGCCCAGATGTAGGACGTAGCCATCACTCTGGCGAGCTTCCTCGCAGGACGCCCCACACTGTCTCCATCCTCAGACTCCAGAGGTAGAAACTCGTCTGATAGTGTTTACATTATGGGCTTTGCCTGTCCTAAAATTTTATATAAATGAGACCAAGGGGTCCTTTTTGTTTCTGAATCTTATTCTGTTCTAGGACTGTATCACAATTTATCCATTTTCCTATTGGTGAACACAGGGTCAGTTTCTAGTTTTAGGCTCTTATGAATAAAAGAAAACTATGAAAAGAAAACTATGAAAGTTTTTTTTCTTTTGTATAAGTCTTTTTGTGAATGAATATATGTTTTTGTTTCCCCAAAGTAAAGACCTTGCTGTGGACTTGCTAGGTCATGGGATAGGTATATGATTAGTTTTTTTTAAAAACCGTGAGGTATTTTTCCAAAGTGGCTTTATCATTTTACATTCTCACCAGCAATGTCTGAGACTGCCAGTGGCTT